>JAEQBA010002317.1:0-101445 GCA_019434445.1 Phalangium opilio | reverse complement strand
GGTGTGACGTACTACTACCCATCCGAAAGCTGTCTATGTGGTAAAGATGGCAATAACCGAGGTAATAAACAATAACCTGGAAAAGGTGGCAATATTCAGGGGTAAAAACAGCTAAATTTTAGTTCGCACATTCAAAATACAGTTTTTTTCAATAAATATCATTTATTCAAGGTTAATTATAGAATAATTTGTTAAATTTAAGATGCGTAAATTAATTAAAATATATATTTTCCATGTTTTCTATATTTTACCCTTCATATTATAGGTTAGGTTGGGTTATATTTTTAGATATATCGTGGCTAGGAAGAAGGAACTGGTGGGGTTTTTATGGTTATGAAAATATCGATTAAAATAGTTTCCGCGACTTAAATGTAATTAATTATCATATATTTAACATCAAAAAATTAAATTTATTGGAAAAACGGTACTTTGCTTGTGCGAGCTAAAAGTAATGTTTTTCCGTAAAACACACATAATTTAGTAATATTTTGAAAAAGGGGGGAATTTATTCAGTTGATAAAACTTTATATTAACCAAAACAGGCATGCATCTAGCAGCACATCATAAAACCTTTCTGAATTTAGCGCGCGTTGTATTGAACACGAAGAACACTAACGCTATCTAGGCCTATAATAAAAAGGCGTTCCAAACGGCGGTGTACACAAATCACAAGTAGACTTTACCTTTGACTTTACAATACCAACTCCATGCAAATTAAACAAATAAAAAAATGTACCCTAAACCCCCGCCCATTGAACTACGTTAACACAACAGTTGCCGGATTAAAATTAAAATTAGGCCCGATAAATAGACGTAATATCGTGCTAATTATTACCTTTCAATGAGAGGCCGGATTCTAACGGCAACTTTTATTTTATCAGATTCTTGATCCTTGACGTTGACATTTTTGCGGCCATCTTGATTAAACGCGCTTTACTCAATATTAATCTCAATTAAATATCACAATATCCGGACTAATTCCTTAGCGCCATTGCGAGTTACGCGACGCGAAACGAAATGAGAAGCCAAATATCGGCAGCGCGGAGCCGCGGACAGATGTAATTCAAACGTTCTGCTTATAACTGATCAAAAAAATGTCAGCCAATGAGAGAGAGCCTGAGCCCGCCTGCCGATTTCTATTGGACTCTTTTAGCAATCTGCCATTATGGAGCAATATTTACAGCGTGGAAAACTGCTTGGCACAAGCCCTCGCGGATGACAGTGCGTCGAGTGGAGAAAGCCTCAAAAGTTTAGCCGCGTATTTCGAAAAATTCAACTTTATAATAAGTAAGACAACATTATTTAATTAACGAATTACGATTATAGAATAATTTTTAAACCACGTCCTAGCTTGACTAATAAAACGGAGCAAAAAAGCATGCGAAATTTACACGCTCCTAATTAGCAAACAATGAATTATAAAAATTATTTATTATCAAATCTTTTATCTCAAGATGAAAGATTAGATAATATGGTTCGATCTTTCGCAACCAACGACAAATTTTAAGGCTTAACTTCTATCGTATGTAATTGCAGTTCAATTTGTGTCTAGAAGACGGCATGCTCCGCCGTGACTCACGGTTAGAAACAACAACCTAAGCTCGGATCTTCACTACGCGTCTTGAATCTTGATGTCCCGCAACTAAATAATCTTCGTATTTTGAAACAAAATGAAAACTGATATTAAATTTACAGATTTCATTAGAAATTGCCAGCTTAAAGCAAACGGCGGCTACGTTGATGCCCCTGAAAGATGCCTTTTCCGCTACACGTTGGCTAAGCTTGGCAAAGGCTAGTTTAACAGAAGGCAGGAACCAATGGGACCTAGTGCATTAGGTCTGATTGGTTCCTGCCTTTTGCAAGGTAAAATTCGTGTCCAGAAGATTAGCCACCATGCTAGGGGTGATCATGGAGCCGCCTGTTACTTTAATTACGAAATTATCACCGATGGAGAACATTTGTCTTTTTAAATCGTTATAAGAGTGAAGAAAAAATGTAGTCGCGGAAGCTTGAAATACGTATACGCCTATGTTTATTAATAATAAATTGTTTCAGGTCACACCAACAGATGGGGGGGGAAGGGTGGTCGCCCGTTTCCGCACACTTTTATTTTTCACACCTTAAAAACCCATAGCCCATTTCCGCTCAATTTTCCATAACCCATTTCCGCATAGTTTGGAAATAAAAAATTTTATTTTCTTGTTATTTACAATTTAAAACCCTGAAATATATAACCTAGCAGTGTTACATATTTCAAACTGTCAATTTCGTCTCTTCTATATAGATCGAATTTAGTCAAAATTAAATTTTCGCGTTCTCGATCCCTCTTTCTTTTAATTTTAACTCCACCTCGTTGCTTTTCTTTTTTTTTAATTCTGAAATAATTTGTATGTTTTTCAACGCGTCAAGGGCGATAAACACATTTGGGTGGGATTTATAAAACTCGTTGCCTAATTGCAAATGAGAGTTTTCTGCACCATTGGTGGTCCTTGGATTTGTGTTAGGTGTTTCGGCCCAATAGTCGGTGGAAAATGTTCAGTTTCTATATAATTTTCTAGTACGTAGTCTGAAAACTCAAAACAGTCTGGAGATGGACATATTCCAACAAGCTCTACAAAGATATCGGAGACCTCTTCTGGTGGTAAAAACGGAATGCCGAAAAACATTTTAAGCCATTTACCAATATCTGAGTCAGCCTTATTATATTCGTCTCGTAACGTTTTCACACTTTGAATTTTTCGCCACCATGACTGCCCAAGATGAAATCTACACCCCTTAATTCTAGTGTTTGGGAATATATCTTTCGCTGCTAAGTGGGCGGCTAGCTCAAAGTCGAACATTAAAATCGTCGGTTTTAGGCTAAGCCCAAATTCGTGACATATCTGTTTCAGAAACTCCCACATATCTGTATAGCATTTTACCGATTTATCAGGCAGAAAACATGACACAAGTGGTAAATATACCCCGTTGGTATGACCATGAATAGTATACAGTTGGTAAAAGAGCTTAGGGCAGTAAGTAAATGTACCATCACATAATAGTTCTTGACACTCGGATATTAAAAATTCAATATTAGATTTGCATGTTACAATAACTATTTGCGATTCTTCGTTTACAAAACAAAACCTTTCGTTGCTAGCTGTTTCAAATGGAATACTTTTCACTGCAACTAAGGCTTCGGGTAAAGATTTAGGTAAAACAGGCAATAACTTTCGTCGCTCCCCATAAATGGATTTTCTCACAGCAGATACATCACTCGCAACTAAGCTGTCCTGATTCTCAGAATGTTTCAGTTCTGTTCTAAATATCTTCAATGGTGTAATACAAATATCACTTACTGCTTTAGTTTTACATTTATTTCGTTTTTCTTGTCGTTGCAAATCATGCTTAGTTAAGCTTTCGTGGTTGTGGTCAACTTCGTTTTGAGACACTATTATGGTTTTAGTCGCATCCGTCTTAATGGTGGCGTAACACGTTTTGATATAACATCGCCAAACTCTATGGCCTGTTTTCTTGATTTCGCGTACTTTTCTATACTTGAAATTTTCTAAAACAAGGGAATCACCTCCCCTATTATTGAGAACTATTTCGAAATCCATTAAAATCAAACTGCCAACACTTAGTGGTAAGATATCACATTTAAAAGAATTCTAAAAAATAAAGTTAAATTTAAAAACTTGGCGGAAATAGGCTTTAAAAATTGAGCGGAAATGGGCTATGGTAAAAAAATGTGGAATAAAATTTCAATGTAAAAAGTGTGCGGAAATGGGCCATAAAAGGTGTGGAGAATTGGGCTATGATTCTCGAAACTTGAGCGGAAATGGGCATCCTCGGGGGGAAGAGACGCAAAGCAAAGGCGAGCCCAACGCCTTAAAAATGAGAGTTAGGCTTAGTTTCTGATACTTTAAAAATTTGATAAAATTGACGGAAAGGTTTTGAAAATTATAAGTTTCATCAGGGATATATGTAATTTTAGAAGTAGAAATGGAGAACAGAGTAATGTCCCGGACCCCCTTCCCCAGGACGGAATGGGGGGTATAGCGACAGAGTTACAAAAGAAATTACGTCACTATTTTTCCCGCCGTCCCCGTCAGCAACGTCATCAAAACGTAGTTTAAAACTGAGCTAATAAGAAAATTTAAACTCTTCGTTACGTTTTGTAGGGAGGGAGGGGCTCTATACTGGGTGCTCTATGAATCGGACTGAAGTAAATACTGACCCGTTCTCCATTCTTATTCCTAAAATTAAATCCATCCCTGGTCTCATAAATAATGTATGTTATTTTATCAATATGAATCAATTAATATTTCCTGGATATTTCGTTAGTTTATCTTGAACCATAAGTTTGTCACAAAGTGGCGTAGGTCATAGGTTCTCGTATAGCGACGCCTGGTGTGGCGCTGCTGTCAAAGGGGCTTAGTATATACTAAATAGGATGATGGACTTAAAAACTAGCTTGAGCTGTAAGTCTCTAGCGTTACGAAGTATAGGTATTGGCATACTTATGAAACATATCACTTATAAACTTATGCTTGAACGTATCCCAACGAGTGCATATCACACTTCTTGTTCTAATGTTATTTATTATCCTAGAACGTACCTTGGCGCTCTACACCTACACAGGACACGTTAAAATCCCGAAACTGAGAATATATAGGCCTTGAGTCTAAATATAAATGTATTGGAAAACACTTCTTTTTTCCAGAGGAGGAAGTTAAGGCAGTGGAACTTTCACGGCAAACTCTAAAAGGGGGAGGAGAAGTGGGGGAAGGAAGGAAGGGTAAAACTGCTGAGAGAGAAAAGAAATGGAATGAATATTTCATGGATGTAGAAGAAGCAGAAGAGGATGGGTGAGAGCGCCCTCCCACAGGAAAAGGAAAGGAAGAGAGATCTTTATGAATATGGAAAAATGAGTAACGAGGCCCTATTTATCAAGCAATGCCAAATCAAAATTGTTTGCGCACAGAAAACTTCTACCCCTCCCCCCCCACCAGCGTTCATACAACATTTGGAAAAAAAAGTAAAATTTCCCTGAGATTTCCAGGTTTTTCCCGTATATGGAGTATCCCATATAAGCAGAGTTATGAGCCTGCAAAGTATAGTGTAATGTTAGTCCTATGGAGGGGTTGTTTGTTCACATTTTGCTTAATTACTCGGCCCCTGTTTGTCTTAATCCCAAGTTTTTAGTATGGTTGGATGGGGGGCAAATAGGACTATAACATACTCAAAGGACATCCCCGTATCTCTGGTAGAGTTATGAGCCTCCAAAGTATAGTGTAATGTTAATCCTATGGAGGGTATCTTCATGAACAATTTGCTCAATTACTCGGCCTCTGTTTCAAGCAAATTTTCCTGAATTTTACTAAAATTTCTAATTTTCCCCGAGGTTTTTGTCAACTATTTATTTCCCTATTTTTTTCTAGGTTTGTATGAACCCTGACCACAACCTTTCCCGTACCCTAGACTCCCCCACCACGAAATATGGGGGCAAAGTGAGGGTTCCTTTTATAATCGAAGCCTCGGAAACTTGCGAGAGGCTAATCAATCTTGAGTTATCCCCATCAGTACCTATTGCGAGTATACAATGAGGATGTCACTTAGACTTCCTATTGGACAATACGTTCATGAGATAGGTGCCATAAGCTTGTCATGAGCTGACGTGGGTCATAGGTTCAGGGGTATAGCGACAACTGGTAAGGCGCTGTCAAAGGCTTAGTAATGCAGACTAAATAGCAAGGACTGCAAAATTAACCACCTAGTCAATTCTCGCTTCCTTCGTTCTCGAACTAGCTCGAGCTGTAAGCCTATCAGTAGCATTATGAACTTGTATAGGAAGCGTGTCATACGGTGGCCTGGATTGAACTTCAGGTTAAAATAAAAAATGCCTCCAAAACAATTGAGGCTAAGAGATTTTTAGAGCTAATGCGACGAGGGCCTTTGCCCATGCAGCAGGACACACACTGCAAGACACGACAGGACAGAGACTAAGGAGGGGTAGACGAGCTAAAAGCATTAACTCTACAGAAAAACAGAGTCAGATTCCTAAAAAGGGAAATGGGAAAGGTGCAGGAACAAAAGCAACTGACTATAGAAATCGGTCGCAACCAGCAATTCATTAACGAGAAATCTCCCAACCTTTTGTTCTTCATTGTCCGAGTCTCCGTTTAGTTTTACCATCAAGGGACAACTGTTAATTTTGTTATAGCACCTAAATTGAATAGGCTTTTCCTGATGAACCAAGTAAGTATTCTTAGTATAGAAGCATCAAGAAGTGATATCTAGTGTTATTAGGGAGAAGGTATAAGATGCCTAAGTATTGGCTTGCCATAGTCCCTGCAGTCCCCCCTTTTCAAAATACAAGGGGGTTGGGCGTAAAAGGTAGGGGCCGGGCTATTTCACTAGTTACACTCTACTCAGTCGGACAAATACGACTGTAATTTTCGTACTCATTGGCGTCGCCACGCTGACGTGCAAGGGTTTTCAAGAACCAATGAGATGCTGGTTGTAATTTAGAGGGGGACTAACTCCGGGCCTACGTTTGTTTGGACTGGAGATAAAGAGCTGTTAGAAATGTGGAGGCGAATTTATACATTCTCCCTAGTAAACTATAGATATCACTTCTTGGAAGCATCTTTATATTTTCGACTGGTTTAAACCGAAAATTTGGTCAAATCAGATAATTTTGTTTCCAACTTAATTTAAATGGATTTTTTCCTGGTGTACCAGGCATTCTTAAATACATCTTTACGCTGCATGAAGACCGAAGATATCCATGGATTCTACCATGATAACATTTTTCGAGATAAACTTGGATAGCGCAAATTTTTAAAATGAAGAGACTAGAAAGGAAATTCACATTTTTGCAAGCTTCAAAGATATTTTCGTCATAACAATGGAGTTATCAAAGATTATTCAAACGCCTAATATCAAAATGGATACTTCTCAAAACGTAGGACATTTACACAACAAAGGCTTCTTATTTGAAAGAACAGGATCGTCGTAATACTTTCTAAAACGCTACTATCCCGAGGGGGAAACCACTAAGAAAATTTTGTACACCTGATTTCAGATTTCAAATGACTTCAATTGAACTATCAAAGACTTCATTCGACTTCAAAGACTTCACTAACTGTATTTGATTTTAGATGACTTCAATACAATTTATAAAGACTTCAAGTGACTTCAATACAATTTATAAAGACTTCAAGTGACTTCAATACAATTTATAAAGACTTCAAGTGACTTCAATACAATTTATAAAGACTTCAAGTGACTTCAATACAATTTATAAAGACTTCAAGTGACTTCAATACAATTTATAAAGACTTCAAGTGACTTCAATACAATTTATAAAGACTTCAAGTGACTTCAATACAATTTATAAAGACTTCAAGTGACTTCAATACAATTTATAAAGACTTCAAGTGACTTCAATACAATTTATAAAGACTTCAAGTGACTTCAATACAATTTATAAAGACTTCAAGTGACTTCAATACAATTTATAAAGACTTCAAGTGACTTCAATACAATTTATAAAGACTTCAAGTGACTTCAATACAATTTATAAAGACTTCAAGTGACTTCAATATAATTTAGAGACTTCAAGTGACTTCATTACATTTTATAGACTTCAAGTGACTTCATTACATTTTATAGACTTCAAGTGACTTCAATAGAATTTGTAAAGACTTCAAGTGACTTCAACATAATTTAAAGACTTCTAGTGACTTCAACATAATTTAAAGACTTCAAGTGACTTCAATAGAATTTATAGACTAAAGCCGATTTCTATTTTTTTCTCAATTTAAATTGTAATAATTAAAAAATATCTATGTACTTCGCTATTAAGTACTAAGGTTCAGAGCAACCGAAAGCAATTATCTATGCAGAATTATATCAAGAATTAATTTACTATAAGAATGCCTAAGTCACTAGATTTTACGCTTCTACTCTTACGCCGGTGTTAGTGGACAAGTAAGCCCCACCCCTTTCATGTCCCTCATTGCTCTGCGCTTTCCTATTGGATCCCGCGGGGATAGGTCATACAGACGCGATTGACGTATTCCGAATAGAGAAAGAAAACGTCTAGCAAAGTAAGCAGAAAATGGAGGCTGCCAGCGGTGCTGAAACGGTTAGGGAATGGTTTTTAATTGCCATTAACAAGTTAGTTAAAGGTTTTGAACCTAACTTAATGGATTTTGAATACTTGTCTCTACGTGAAAATCGTTCGTTCTATAATTGTTTCTAAATCGAATCAAGTGTACTATACTTATGATTTCGTGAGTTCCAAAAACCAAACCAAGGCTTAACGAGAAGGTAAAAGAGATAGATGGTGGAAAACATAGAGTAAGATAAAATATTAAGTCCCGCCTTCTTTTCCAGCCTCCCCCCACCCATGAGGGGGGATTGTCGACTATCACGCGCGCACCGGACGCCTTTTTAGGCCTTCTTATAGTAAATTCCTTCTTGATTATATGGCGCAGATACAATGAGGGACATGAAAGGGGTGGGGCTTACTTGTCCACTAACACCGGCGTAAGAGTAGAAGCGTAAAATCTAGTGACTTAAGCATTCTTATAGTAAATTAATTCTTGCCCGGATAGTATACTGATCCATTTGATCGTCGCTTATGTCTCAAGAATTCTGCGACGTTTCACGCGGGAAAATATGATCACGTGATCGGCCGCTATTTACGGAAAGAAGTTTTTGTCGTGGCATAGCTAACTCAATCACGCCAGTGAGCGCTTGGGCAGTAGTTTTTGCAATGGGTCGGTCATTCATGAAATCCCGTACGCTACCCGCGAAATCCAACTTAAAAAATCTCAAAAAAAAATCCGAAATCAATAAAGAAATAACAAAACAGTAAAGAAATCACAAAATCAGTAGAGAAATCACAAAATCAGTAAAGATACCACAAAATCAACAAAGAAATCACAAAATCAGTAACGAAATCGCGAAATCCATTACAAAATTCACGAAATCCAAACTCAAAAGAAATCATAAAATCCAACGAAATCAATTGAAATATCCCAAAATCTGCCGAAATCATGGAAAAAATCCGAGGAAATCACGGGAAAAATTGCAAAATCCGTTGGATTTTATCGAATTTTGAAATCAAAAAAATCCGACGAAATCAAACGAAATCCGAAGAAATCAAATTGGATTTCGAAATCCCGTACACTTTTTCCAAAACGTCCGACCCCTCAGGTTTTTGAAACTGATTATCGTCTGATTCATACTCGAATTCATAGTTCAGAGAACTAGAAGATACAATTTTTAAATTGGCTGCTTGTATGCTGTATTTCGAAGGTTCCCAATTTAGTTAAATAGTAGTTTAAATTAAGCCAATTAAACTTCGCCACAAAAAAAAATATATCGTTTTTACGAATATTCTTTGAAAACGGAATGATTAGCAGCCGACATTAAGTCCAAAAAGGAAAAAATTCTGGGGAAGAGTGTCTGGCACAAGAGTCTGGTAGCATTGCACCTACGAAAACGGCCGAAAATTGAGGGATCAAGACCAACCCCCCCCCCCCTGTTTGACTGGAAAATTTATAGGACATTGTCCACTGTAAAGTGCAGAAATAGTATCACATCTCCAAGGTCAGGCTATCAAAACTTCCAAAATTTTATTGGTCAAACTGTCCAGTGACCCCCTTAGTTTTTAACAAAATTATGGCACATTTTAAAATTCCAGTGTCCTGTGCTTATTTCCGGCCCTGATCAAGACTATTGAAAATAAAATTTGAAGAAAAGGAAATTTCCACTTATGAAAGACGGAATTTCAATAGACTTCAAGGGATTTTTCTACCACTTCATTTGACTTCAAGAGATTTCCAACGGACTTCGTATGACTTCTAAGAGACTTCAAGAGATTTCCGAGAGACTTCAAGAGATTTCCAAGAGACTTCAAGAGATTTCCAAGAGACTTCAAGAGATTTCCAAGAGACTTCAAGAGATTTCCAAGAGACTTCAAGAGATTTCCAAGAGACTTCAAGAGATTTCCAAGAGACTTCAAGAGATTTCCAAGAGACTTCAAGAGATTTCCAAGAGACTTCAAGAGATTTCAAAGGGACTTAAAGAGATTTCAAAGGGACTTAAAGAGATTTCAAAGGGACTTCGTATGACTTCTCTTGACTTCAGAGAGACTTCAAGAGATTTCAAAGGGATTTTGTATGACTTCAAGAGACTTCCGAGAGACTTCGACTGACTTCAAGCGATTTCCAAGGGACTTCGCATGACTTCAAGGGATTCTCTAGGGACTTCCTAAGACTTCCGAGATTTCAACTAAACTTTGCGATTTATAGAGACTTCAAAAACAATTTATGGACTTCAATTGTGATTTCAAAAATTTTGTACACCTGATTTCACAAGTGGTTTCCCCCTCGTACTATCCCTTCAACTAATTAGTTTCCCCAAATTACAACCCAATTAATTTACATGGTCTTTTTTCCCCCACAAATAAATTAACACATTTCATTGTCCCTTTTTGATAACGAAATAGATCTATAATAGAAGAAATAATAATAGAAAAATCTTAATCTTCTATTTGCACCAAAAGTCCATTGATAAAACAGAAAGTATACTTCGTTTACAATTCCCAGCCATAAGCTGTAGACACAATGTATAATGAGAAGCGAAAGACCCTCCTATAAACCCCTAGTTGAACCAACCTATCAGAGAAGAGGTTTTCTAGGTCCAAGTAATGTTTGGTACTAATATATTGGGCCTCACGCTCTTTTCCCTGTGCTACGGTCGTGAAGGCGTATGAACCTTCTATATAGCGGACCAGAATCCTAATGGCGGATCCCCTGTTAAAGTTTTCATGCAATAGTGTCCCAAATAATAAAGAAATAAAAAGCTAGCAGACGACAAGGTCTTGGAGAAAGACGGTACAATGTAAACAAGTAAAATGGCCTCTTGGTCTCATCTCGCTAAGCCTTGGGACCAATGTTAATTTTCTTTGTATCTATTTAAAAGTAATATATAATAAAGTAATTAAAAATCGGAAAAATAAAGATTTACGCGTTTGGCAATTGTGAAAGTGATTCAAGGAAATTCAAATGGGGAAAAATACGTTTTGTACAGTACTCAAAACCGTCACGTTTGTTTACGTTGTACCGCGGTGCGCGTACCCTGCGAAATTGGCTTGCAACTGCGCATAGACATTGTAGGCAGATAAAAAACCTCCCAGTTTCAGGTCCTATTTCTAGATTGAAGGTTCATGGTGAAGATATTCATTCGCAGCTGGAGGTCAACACTGTCCTAAAAGTTAAAGGGAGTTTCTCAAATTGCATGGCGTGAGCAAGTTCAACGAAGAACACTTTTGGTTTGTTTCCTATGAACTTTTGTTGGAATTGGCGCTTTACCGTTTGTGTGTGAGAGGGGGGCGAGGTGGAGTGAAGCGGTGGTGTGTTTGCGATTCGTGTCCCAAGAAGGACCTACGAGCTGCCTTTTTAAGTCGCGCACAATTAATTAGTTTCGGGGCCATGGTGGTAATCCCTTATTGGGAACCCTTATCCCCACCCCCACCCCCTGCACCCTGCACCTACCTCGACAGACTACTTTTTTCCGGGGCCCATTTTTCTAGCGCGGGAATTAAGGCCCCGATTCTTTCGTTCCTCACGTGATTAATTAGTTCGTTGTCGCGGCATTTGATATTTACAAAATGCCTGGCAACCCGTGACACAGACTGCCTTGCCTAATTACCCTATCCCCATCTTTTACGTCATTCAATATCGCTGTTTCGAGGAAGATTTCTTGAAGATAAAAGCCTATTTTTGATTTCAAATGTCACCTCTAATTATATTTTTAAAAAATAATTTGGATAATAATGAGTTAAATTTAGCCTGTGGGAACGGAGCCTCCGAAATGAACTAGGCCCATGCGTGTCGCGAAGCGAGAATATTTTTCTAACCAATTTAGTTCGCTTTGGTTTTACGCTTGGGGGCTCTTATATTTCCGTAAAATAAACAAAGTTCGACCCCGTGACCCTGTCGACTGCTTAAGTATTTGGGCCAAGGTCGCGGATTGTAAGTATACGTTTTAATTACTCTTACTGAATTATTTTAATTGAAATAATTTATTTTGTTGTCATCAATACAATCTAATCAAAAGATTCAATAAAAAGTGAATAGCCCCAAAAACATTTACGTTAATTTTAGGATGAAACTTTTCTCTATCATTAAAAATTTATGACTGACCCCTAAAATATCAACGATAATTTAAGGAAGACCCCTGTCACAACGGTAAAATGAGCACCATCTCGTACACACATGTGGTGAAAATATTTTCCTTAACAAACTGGATATTCCCCACATAAAATTTGACGACCTTTCCATGTATACAATGACATGATGTTCAGTATGCAACAATGGACTTGCCATGTGCAGGGACATGACGTGCCTTTCGCGGTGACGGCCAATCCATGTATGGCGTTTATTGGGCAACAATGGACTTGCTATTTGCAGGGACGAGACAGGCTTTTTATGTACATTGACATGATTTGCCTTTCGCGGTGACGGCTTTTCAATGTACAATGACATGACGTTCAGAGTGCAGCAATGGACTTGCCCCATTCGCGGTGACGGCCATTCCATGTATGGGGTTTATTGGGCAGCAATGAACTTGCCATGTGCAGGGACTTGACGTGCCTTTCGCGGTGACGGGCTTTCCATGTATAATGACATAACGTTCAGTGTGCAGCAATGGACTTGCCATGTGCAGGGACGTGATGTGCCATTCGCGGTGACGGCCATTCCATGTATGGGATTATTGGGCAGAAATGGGCTTGCCATACGCAGGGACGTGACTGGCTTCTATGTACATTTACATGATGTTCAGTGTGCAGGGGCTTTTTACGCAGGTGAACAATAATTTAAGAGTGGAAAAGAATAATTTGAGAGAAGATAATAATCATTTGAGAGAGGAATAGAATGATTTGAGAGAAGATAATAATCATTTGAGAGAGGAATAGAATGATTTGAGAGAGGAATAGAATGATTTGAGAGAGGAAAAGAATGATTTGAGAGAGGAAAAGAATGATTTGAGAGAGGAAAGGAATGACTTAAGAGACGAAAAGAATGATTTGAGAGAGGAAAGGAATGACTTAAGAGAGGAAAAGAATGACTTGAGAGAAGAAAGAAAAATTTGACGAAGTATAACTAGAATTTGAGATAGCTGTTCAGTAGCGTCTAATTGGCCCAAATAATATAAACGTTCCGTGTGCAGTGACGGGCTTTCCTTGTAAAATAACATGACGTTCAGTGTGCAGTAATGGACTTGCCATGTGCAGGGACGTGACGTGTCGTTTGCAGAGACGGACTATCCATGTACAATGACATGACGTTTAGTTTGCAGCAATGAATTTGCCATACGCAGGGACGTGACAGGCTTTCTATGTACATTGACATGACGTTCAGTGTGGAGAGACATTTAACGTGGGTGAACAATAATTTGAGAGAGGAAAAGAATGATTTTAGAGAGGAAAGGAATGATTTGAGAGAGGAAAGGAATGATTTGAGAGAGGAAAGGAATGATTTGAGAGAGGAAAGGAATGATTTGAGAGAGGAAAGGAATGATTTGAGAGAGGAAAGGAATGATTTGAGAGAGGAAAAGAAAGATTTGTCGAAGTATAACAATAATTTGAGATAGCTTTTCAGCAGCATCTAATTGGCCCAATAACATAAACGTGGCGTGTGCAGTGACGGGCTTTCCATGTAAAATACCATGACGTTCAGTATGCAGTAATGGACTTGCCATGTGCAGGGACGTGACGTGCCGTTTGCAGTGACGTACTTCCATGTACAAATACATGATGCTCAGCGTGCTGCAATGGACTCTCCATGTGCAGGGGCGTGCTTTCCATATGAAGGGACGTGGCGTGCCATTTCCAGTGACGGGCTACCCATGTACAACTATATTACGTTCAGTGTGCAACGATGGACTTGGCATGTGCAGGGACATACATGGGCGATCATTTACAGTGAAGTGTTGTATGGCATAATAACTTTATAGTATATGTTGTATATGTTGGATACGTTTGACAGTGGTTCTGAGAGACATTCGTGGAGTAAAACATCACAGATTCTCGTAAAGCGCCGTCTGATGATTCGCTGTCAAAGACTTATCACCAATTAAATAGGAAGACTGACTTCAAAACCGTGTGTAGGAATTCCCGCGTAGTACTCGAACTCTTAGTATCCCTGTAGCATGACAACAAGCAAATGTTTTTAACTTATGATGGCATTTGTTTAGGAAGGAGTTTCATAAATATTTTCTTTTAATGGAAAATTAAGAGATTTCCAAAATATTAAATACCATGCTTTTATCGTATATGGTGGGACTTAATGTAATAGACCAGTTTCGAAAGTTATCATCTTGTTACTATTTGAAAATCCACTATATATTTTATACTCATTTCCATCCCTATTTGCACTCTGGCGCCTTATTCGATGCTAAAAGTTCAGCTTCCACATACGATAAGCAGCTCATATTGCGCCCCGAATTGGGAAAAACATGTTTAAATATATTTTTAAATTAATAGGGCTGTGCGAATAGTGGTTTTTCTAAAGGAATCGAATAGTGAATCTCCTATGCGAAATCCGAATCGAGTACCCGTTCAAACGAATATTACTCCTTTAAAAAAATCTAGTTCGAGTACTCGTTTTTTTTCAAAACGAGTATTCAAAAACTCTATTTCTCGGTTTTTCCAGACGAATATTCGTTTCAAAACGATTAATCGTTTTCTAAATGCACCTAGCAATCAAAACGACTACTTGAATATTTAATTACTCGGTTTTATCAGAAGAATATTCTTTTCCTAACGATTAATCGTTTTTTAAATACATTGAGCAGTCGATAAATATTTTAGTTCCCGCATACAATGGAATGTTTCCTTTCTCTCTTGTTCGCCCGCTGAGACTAAGTATTTAGTGAGAGTAAAACAAAACTCGGCGAACTGAGCAATCGCGTTGAAATTCAAAAAGAGACGCGTTCGATATAAGTCATGTGACCATTCTAGTCCCTCCAATTTTCAATCGAATACTCGTTTTCTACTCGAATTTAACCTCTTGGAAACGATTACTCGGTTTAGGGAACTATATTCGTATTTGAGGTTGTTCGAATTTCTTTTCGAATAATCGCTTTTCTCTAAATGTCAAATTCGATTCGAATTAAACGAATACTATTCGAAAATCCGAGTATTCGCACAGCCCTATACCCGATGACTATTTCCGTTCAGACTGACTTCATGTAAGAAACAGACCTACGGCGTGGGAATGCACGATGTTAACTCTTACGGGAAAAAAGAATCCGTGAGTGCCGGCTTTAGAGAAACTTTCTCACGATAAATGTGTTTGCCTCCATAGTCAGGTTGCGAACGTAACGTTAGCGGCGCTACTTCAGAGAATTTGCCAAGTTTGATTTTTCAACTGAAATAGGTTTATCACATCCCAAACAAAATATTAAGCCTTGTCTTAAAAAATTCTTCCACCATTTTCAATTAATTTTAGACATTTAAATAATGAAATAAATGTAGTCGAAATGGTGTGTTTCTTACATACGGTAGCCTAGGCTTAAATACTCTTTAACACACTAGAATAAGAAATACACCACTTCAACAACATAAATATATTTTGTCCTTCATATTTTTTTAATTAATTTAAACCTACGGAATTTAAATACAATAACCGAAATAAAGAGCAACATCATTTTAATTTACAAATCTTGAAGAACTTCAACTATCTTATTAATTTGTTCTTTTTCTTCATTGGACAGTTTATCTTCAACTAATAAACTGTAAACAGCCATCAGTGTAATTATATGAGCCTCCAGACCACGATATACGTGCCGACCTTCTAAAATTTGTCGTACAGTTGCGGGCCCGTACACACCGGTCGTCTCCCATGCCGCATCCAAACCACTGCCTTCTATGTATTTTCCCAAGCATTTTAAAGAGGCTATTACGGTGTGAAAGGATCCCAATCGTATTATCCAGTGCTTCTTGTAATCTTTAATTTTGACCGCCCGATCATATAAATCTCCATCAAGGGTAATTATGGGGCGACAAGCGTTACCCATAACAATATTATTAATTTTCTGAGCGTGAGTAAGAATTGTAAATAAAACAGGGTATTCAGTTGGGCTGCGACTGTAGAGTGGAGCTACAATTCCTACGTTTGTCTTGTAAGCTGATTCTGCGATTCTTGAATGGTACGCAGCCCAAGTAGGTATCTTCTTTGTGTTAGTGTCTGCTATATTTGCAGAATTTCTGGATCCTGCACCCTTCTCTTGATCTCGAATCTCGTGGAGAATCGGGCAATCGTTAGCTAACTCGTTAATTTCGTTAGCAGTATCTTCGTATTCTTCGGATGCAGTATTCTCGTAAGCTTGAGATGCAATTACGTTATCGGCAAGGCTTTTCAAAGTTGACGTTGCTAGAAGTAACCATATTTTTGACAACTCCAAACAAGACGAGTAGTCTCCTTTTTCTACATTTAAGACATTGGTTAGTTTATGGCTTACTACTGGATTAAACGGCTTACTCCATGGAAGGTATTCAATTATGGCAGATTTGGTTTTGGGCAGAGATTTTGTTTCATCTTCGCTAAGAAACTGAATGTTCTTCCCGAGCCCGGGCGCTTCGGCTTTACTTTTCTGTGCAATTAAAAGATCAGCCCCATGAAATGAGACAGCGTCACTTCCAAAATCTATGTTGTCCGAAGCGAAAATTGGTCTTACACCCGTTTTTACAAATGGGGGTAATAATATGCCGGTGTTTTCATTTTGTGCCTGTGATATGACTAAATCCATTGTTTTATTTGTTATTCGTTGTGCAGTTTCGTAGCTTATGGAAAGGTTTAAAGCGTGGAAATGCTCTAAATCTTGCTTTGATCGATTCTTTTGATAGAGAATTAACGCGTTCCCGACAGTTAAAGGCGTTTCGCGTTGCTTCTTAAATCCAGAGTTTTTTAATGGTTTATATAAGACTTGCCTTTTCGATTTGTAGCTGGAAACTGCATGTTGAGCCAGATATTTTGATGATGAATAGACTTCTTTGCTTTTTTTTACCAGCCATTGAGTGTTACACGGCAACTATTATCCACTCCATTAATTGCTGAAGCTTCAGTGGGGTTTTGAAATTTGAAAAAGATCCGTTAAACTGTCAGTCTTCCATTTGAGAGATTTCGCGCCTACAAATTAACGCAGCTTTCATAACAGAAGCCATGTCGTCGTCAGGATCTTCTTTCAAAAAGTGTTCTTGCAAAATTATATTTTTTGCGTCGGAATGAAGTACAATTTCTGGCTTAGGGCCCCTCTTTACAAATTCTAATCCTTCTAAATGTTTTTGCAAAACAGACTTAATATGTTGTTTGAAATCCTTATCCGGAAGATAAGACACATTTTTCTCATCTAGTAGAGATTTTTACTTTGAGTGAATCGTGCTTATATCTATACTTTCAGGCTTAGTTTCATTTGGTAGAGGCAAGAGGGAGTGTTTAACAATATTGACTATTTCTAGATCGCAAATTGCTGTTTCGATTACGATAACTTTTTTTCTCTCTACCGGTTTCTTAGATAACTCTACATTTCTGGTTTCTTTACGAAGGCAATTCCTATGATATCGCATGTTTTGAGCAAACGCGTCTTTCTCTTCTGTCAGAAAGGCTAACCTTGCTCGTACGGTTTCGTTTTGGCTAAAAATCTTGATTTCGAGAAACTTTTTTCCCATATCCCCCGACGTGACACCAAAGGTTTCGGCACTATCTTCACTTGGGTCTTGACAAAATACACACCAATTTTCGTTGAAAGTTGTTCTACTGCGTTTTGGTTCACTTCCAGTAACAGTCGATGCACATTTTGAATGTTCACCAAAACTTGGTCTCCCTCTTTTCTTCCCTGCAATTACATTCAAAGATGCTTGATGTTGTTTCTCGTAATGTTCAAGGTTCTTCTTGTTGCAAAACATTTTGTAGCACTTTCGGTGGTAGAAACAAGAAATTTCCTCGGATATTTTAGTGTCTTGTAAGCGGTTGAACGATTCCATGTATTTACCGACAGCATACCACCGAGCGGAAAGACTTTTGACGTTATGCATTGACTCAACCGTGGCCTTAGAAAAAGCATCTTCACGATGCTCAGAACATATTACACATATCTTTACTTCAACTTTGGCTTCCGCCATCGCGAAAAAATAGTAGACTGTATAACCAAAAACTGCGGTACGATGGGAAACGAAAACAAAAACTTACCCTTTAAACTTAGTTTACCATCGGGAATACAATGACCGAAGGTCTGGGAAACAAAATAAGAACTAGGAGTGTAAACTATAAAAACCAGGGTAGAGGTTGCGGTATAGTGTGAAATCTGTATCATAAACGGACTTTTACTTAGCAAGGCAATAAATTTTAAAACGGGCGGAAAACTAAAGGGACATTGACAATTATGAAAAAGGGACTGTGTCACGAATCACGATTCAACCGTTACAATTGTTTGTATTACCCGATCTTACATTATGAGTGTTTTCAGAGAAATTCCATAAATACTGACAAGACCATAACATTAACAGCCCCTCAACCCTGAACGAAAAACATGGATATTGGTGGTATGCATTTAAAATTCACGAGTTTTATAATGGGGTTGGTCTTAATTTCATTGTCGTATTTTTAAGTTAATAAAAAAATATAAAGGATAGAATATATTTGTGTTGTTGAAGTGGTGTATTTCTTATTCTAATGTGTTAAAGAGTATTTCAGCCTAGGCTAACGTATGTAAGAAACACACCATTTCGACTACATTTATTTTAATATTTGTCATTATTTAAATGTCTAAAATTAATTGAAAATGGTGGAAGAATTTTTTAAGACAAGGCTTAATATTTTGTTTGGGATGTGATAAACCTATTTCAGTTGAAAAATCCAACTTGGCAAATTCTCTGAAGTAGCGCCGCTAACGTAACGTTCGCAACCTGACTACTAGTGAATATTTAGTCTCAGATGTGATACTATATTAAAAACTTTCGTGCTTGTGTAATTAAAATTGTGATTTGTTACTTTGTCAAGATAGGTTTAGACCGGCTATATTACTGTCATTCAAAGTTTAAAAGAATGGATCGCGATATTCGCAAATGTTTTACTCTTCTGCTCATAATTTTACTGTGTTCCCGCATTTCTTACACGAATGAAGTCGAGGAATATCTTCACGAATTGCACCACTGCTTCGAGGAAGCTGCAAGAAGTCGTTACAGTAATGATTTAAATCGATTAGAAATAAATCATAGGCGACTTCAAGGTCACTGTGGAATATTATCAGCAATAATTTTATGTCTAGAGAATAATGCTATCCAGGAGCCAAATCGCATCACGGAAGATTTTGAAACTGTTACAGCACTTGTTAAGAGCATTTACGAAAACGTAGCTTTTCTACCTAATGAACTAGAGGGCGTGTTGTCATTGGAAACAGAAGGCAATGATCCTTACGTGTGCCCTGTTTTACACACCGGACGCGTAGGGAGGCCACGTTACCACGTCACTAGGGAAGAAGTTTTGAACGCTAGAAACGGGCTTGCATTTAACTGGCAAGGGTGCGCATCGTTTCTGGGATTAAATCCACGAACTTTATTTCGTCACCGTCAATATCTTGGAGTTAACGGCGCGAACGAAGTATTATCTAACGAACAATTGGATCACCTCATTTCAAACATTTTGTCCAACAACCCAAATATGGGTGAAACGTACGTCATCGGTGCACTCCGAAGCCACGGGGTTAGAGTGCCAAGATGGCGTATTAGAGAACAGCTAAACGATTTAGATCCTGTAGGAAGGGCTTTGAGAAGACGCAATTCAATAAGACGACGCAGATATAGTGTTCAAGGAGCAAATGCGTTGTGGTAAGAACCGTTACGAAAGCATAACAGAAAAATCATTTAACTGTATAGGGTGTACAGGAAATTCAATTCATTTTCACAGATTATTCTAAAATTATTTGACTTATATCAGCGTAACGAAATAATGAAATAGTTTTCACAAAAGGGGCTAGTAGAAATCCCTCCCTCTTGCTCATCTTTAACTTAAGTGCAGTGTTGTCAGGTCCTCGGTGAGACTGGTTAATCAAGTCAATCAGTTCGAATGGAAATGCTGGTCTCTCTAGAGTCTCTTGTCACTTGTCTTACAACACAGGGTGTACATAAAAATCTCCTTTAGCATAGGCAGATAATCTGCTTTTTTAAGTGTCCATCATCAGGTCTTTGGTGGAACGTCTCCTTCCCCCTTCGTTAACGTCAGCGCCTAAGAGAAATCGGGCGCCAAAAACCCAAGCGGCTTTGGAGAAAAGTATATATGAGAGTGTAATTTTGGTTTAGCGTCTATGTTTTTATGGTCGGTTTTTTCTCCCGCTTGCACCAATTTTGTTTTTTATTCGAATCGCGCAACACTTTTCCACCCCTTGCCCTACTGATTTTTTACGTTTCAAAAAACAAAAAAAAAAATATATTTATGGGCAAAAGACGAACAAGTTTTTTACCATGGTTTTTAAGTAAGCAATCTCTAGTAAGTAGGATTTGGGGGAAACGAAAACCTCGCCGCCTCCGCGGAGAGGTTTTTATCACCACTCGCGTGTCATACTAATAGAACTCTAAAGGGAAGCTTTCACGGCGAAAGTTTGTCATGAAATTTAACATTAGATTTGGAGTGAGACTAAGTCATCTATAGATATAATTCAATCGTGTAAACTTAATGGTAGATGATTAGTTTATGCCATAAAAATTATTTTAAAAACAAAAATACATTAAGATTCATTTCGTCGATCGATTAAAGGTTGTACCTTTCAGCCTTCAAACTTTAAGTGAACAATGCATTACAATACACTCGAATTTATGATTGTCCTATCTTTAAAGAGAGTATAAATCTGTCTTGCATGAGAGGAGCTTTTATTTTGGGGTGCACTTTCTACCTTCTACCCTTACGTTAAGTTCAATGAAAAGTTACACAAGGGTAAGTTGCTATCTAAAATCACAAATTCCTATGTATTCGCGAGTCAAAATTATAAACTTTAAGAAAGCTTAGATGAGATTATAAAGACCTATCTTAATCTGTCTACCTGTTGAAGTAGTGTTCAGTTTAACTTGATGTAAAAGTCTACGGCTTATGAATACACAAAGGAAAGAAAGTAGTGCTACTTAAGTAAGAATGAGCAAGATTATTTAAAGTAACCTCGACGGTGACGCTCTGATAGCGAATGATAAGTAGCTTCTAAAATTGGCATATTTTCCTAAAGGCGCTGATACAGTACGCTAACAGGTCGCTTACATATGGCATGCTATAAAGCGTAAAATTAAGAGTGACTAGGCACGAATTGCATACAAAGTGTCGTAGATTTTTTTATTTGGCGCAATTTTCGCGAAATTTTCAATTTGAGGCCAACTGTGGAGCGAAATATTTTTGCGTTAGGGGAAAAAACAGAGAAAGCCGTTATTTTATTTTAGGGGTTTTTGGAAGCCTGTAACAAAATAACAGCCGAGTTCTTTTGGGTAAAAGGAGTCAAAATGCATATAGCCTCTCAAAAGTAGGGCACCAAACAAAGAGATTTTCAGAATTATGAAACTAGTATTGGAGCTTTGATCAAATTGTTATCGATTATTTACCACAAGTTAATGAATGAAAACGTTTACAACAAGTAGAATACCGTAAACATGTTAAAAAGACCAATTACGTCGATCCATTTTTCAAGGAACAGTTATCTGCTGGTCCCAACTAATGGAATAGCTCAGAGAGAAGCCAGAAATCTTCAAATAATGGAAATAATTAGGTGAAAGCCACAAAAGTGATTTCACAACTCGTTGATTAATAGCCTACTTCGAAGAGCTCTAGATCATAGGGCATTTTGACTCTTGTTTACCCTTATTGCACGCCTGTTAATTTGTGCCAGACTTGTCAAAAACACCCTGTATTTGTGTTCAATGCTAAAACAAGTATATAACAGGCACATGGACAGCAACCATAAACTGATTTCATGGAGGCTTGTTTTTCATGGGTGCATCGATGGATACAGTCGTCGAATCATATATCTGCGTTGCTTAACTAACAAGAGAGCCCAAAGTGTTTTGCAGTTATTTATGGAAGGTGTTAGGGAACTCGGTTTGCCATTGCGCGTGCGAGGGGATAAGGATACTGAAAACGTACATGTCGCTAGATACATGATAGAAAATAGGGGTTTAAATAGAGGCAGCTTTATCGCTGGATTATCTGTCCACAACCAGAGGATCGAGAGATTATGGAGAGAAGTGAATAGACTTGTTTCTGACTACTATAGAGCGTTATTTACATTTATGCAAGAACATGGCTTGTTGGATTGCCATAACGAACGTCACATTTATAGTTTGCATTATACGTACTTGCCTAGAATCAGCCAGTCCTGTAGTAGTTTGCTAGACTCGTGGAATTATCACTCTTTAAGCACCGAAAATGCTCATTCGCCTACTCAGCTATGGGCAATATCGAGAATGAATTCATTTGATATTGAAAGGCAAAATGAAGAATATTCTTTAAACCCGGATTTGTATGGTACTGAAGAAATTGAGAATACACCAATAGAAACAAACAACAACGTAGTTGTTGAAGATTGCCAGATGCTCTTGACTACGGAACAAACACGTTATCTGCAGAACACCATAGATCCTGTACTAGATGATGGAAACCACGGTATTGATACATATCTAAGAATCTTGGCTTTATTGCAAGAATGGCTTGAAAACTGATTAAAACATTTAAATATTAATGGGAATAAGCTAATTCCTAAATGGTTTAAGCGCGGTTGTGAAGCGGTAGAGTGCATCATACTTATTAGCCGAGTGTAGTAAAGATAGTTTCTATGCACTTTCAAATCATAACATAGTTAATGGTGTTTTTCTTCTAATCCTGACGCATGTTTTTTTACACTTTGTATTGTCTCTTTTTTTCACGATAAGGGTTTTGTGAACTTTGTGTATTTTAACGAAACAATGGTACTAAATTTTGGTCTGTCACGAACATTAGTTAAATTAAATACGAAGTTCATTGGCTCTGTGTGTCTTACTTCAATGAAAACAACCAGAATCGCAAAATGTTTTGTAAGTTAATCATTTTTACCCCCAATCTGTCAGCACGTAGAGGAAACTTCACTTCTTTACGTTCTGAAATTTTAAAGGTAAACGTTACCATGTTAATAGAGCGATTTGGTGACATCTCAGATTAATTAAGTGCGCGAAAATGCAGGGGATAAACTAAATGCTCTTTCAGACGATCCAACTTTTTGACTCAGCTCGATGGGTCAAAAAGTTGTATCAACTTGCCCAACTTTTGAAGGGAAAAGTGAAATAAATCCTTCCTATTCACACGACTAAACTTTTATCGCCAATGAAACTTTTTAAGCGCCACCTACCTTGGCACTTACGAGATAACCCGCGAAAAAGGCTTTTTTTGTAATTCATTTTGATTGACTGGAGAAATGAATTTAAAAAGTTGAGTCAGCAAAAATTGGATCACTGATCCAATTTTTCCTAGCCAACTTTTTTGGTGACTCAACTCATCCAGCGTCTATTCACACGATCCAACTAGTTGATTCAACTCGAGTTGACCCATCAAGCTGAGTCAAAAAGTTGGATCGTCTGAAAGAGCCTAGAGTCATAATAAGACATAACTACCTTAGAACTTTCGTACTAAACTCATGCGGAGATACGGGTCATCAAAACATTGCGTAAAAATCAAGGAAATTGACTAGAGGCTGAAACGTCTAATATGACTTGCTCAGCTTGTTTTAAGTTATCCTTCGTAATCAAAATTGTTCGATACTTCATTTATAATATCGATGCTACTGTGAAGGGAAATTTCACTAGGAAGAACATCTGAGTGCAATGCTTAAGCTTTTATTTATATCGGCTAAACCTCTCACTCAGTTTTCAATTTGGGATAGTTGTTGTGTGCGTTGGGTTTTCATTAAGTTTCCATTGTTATAAACGGTTTTTATTCCTAATATGGAAAACGGTACATTGTGAACGACTCAACTAGCAAAAAGCTTTTTGCTTAGTGTGAAATTACAAAGAGTTTTGGCATGGCTTGGCTAATTGAGGGCACCAGTGAGTTTAATAACATGGTCCTTGCTTTCGTATCGCCCCAATACTCAATTGACTATATGGAATTTATTCCGTAACAAGAGTCAAGATAATCTCCTGTTTTATATGCAAATATTACATTTATAGTGCAGTTCGGGAAGATAGGAAACCTTTCAACCTTATTGAAGTTATTGGTGACCTCATAGCTAAGCAAAGCTGTGTAATATCAGAAGTAAATAGGGTTATATAATAATGAAATGTTTAAGCAAAAATGTTTTAACGATTGTGCACGCTTCAATTAATTAATTGCAGCTATTATAAAACAATCGTCTTCGTATTTATCATTGAAAGTAATAATATTGCGTTATATACGTCTTAAAATGTTGAATAAGTCCTTGTTTGGACTTATAATAAAAAGGCGAATATTCGTGTTGTTATAAAGATTTTAAAATATATTTCCCACCATGTTTTAAGCACAACATACACAAGACAAAATAAAGGTGAATATGTTAAAGTTCATGAGTTTTGCATTATTAAATATATCATTATGGGAGTAGATTGTTTTTAGGATTTAAATGTATTATTTCTTAATTAACTATGAATTGTAAATGCCCATTCCCGAGTTGCAAAGACACAGAAATGGATTTATCAGGAGTTCACAATAACCCCCCTTCGGCGTTATTATTACAACCTCTAGACTAATCTGTTTATTAAACACCTCAACGTAAATGTTCGATGTGAGTACCATTGGAATGGAGGGACTCTTCAAGACGACTGTCCATGTCTTGCTATACATTTACAAGCACTAAACTCATAGACGTAGGAAGTACGAGTAAATGTCTTCAGTGATTTTCTCATCGAGAAGAAGGGTTCGATAACTCGGTTTTCAAGAATGCCCACCAAAGTTTCATCTTCCATCGCAATTGATGATTATGATGTCGAAACCAGTGATAATTTTGTTAGGTCCAATACTGTACGTTACACCGGTTTAATGAACCATCCCTATATAGCCTCGTCAGAGATCAGTACCTTTCTAAAAGTAATGGATCGGCTTCAATTAGTTCACGTAAAGGTCTTGCCGTCTTGGGTAATCATCGTAAACATCATGTTCAATTTGTCCTGCTTGGAATAGGCAGGCATTTTAATAAAACACGAGACTAACTACGGTAATTCGATCCTAGCTACTACGTGACGACAAGCAATTTTAAAAAAGGTCTTTTTTCTCGGTGCCACAGACAACTTGGACCTTCTGCTTCAAAGTTTTTCCCAAAGAAACTTTTATATTTCCCTTATTTAGTCCAAATCTAAGGTTAAGGGTGTTTTAATATTGGGCAACAATCATTGATATGATATTTTACTGAAGGGTTGGTCATTCATGAAATCCCGAACGCCACCCGTGAAATCCAACTTAAGAAATCCGAAATCATTGCTGATTTCGAAATCAAATAAAAAATCGGAAATCAGCAACGAAATCACAAAATCGGCGAAGAAATCATAAAATCAGTAAACAAATCACAAAATCAGTAAACAAAGCACGAAATCAAGAAAGAAATCACGAAATCAAGAAAGAAATCACGAAATCAACACAGAAATCACGAAATCAACACAGAAATCACGAAATCAACAAAGAAATCACAAAATCAGAAGCGAAATCACAAAATCAGAAGCGAAATCACAAAATTAGTAAAGAAATGGTGAAATCCATTACAAAATTAACGAAATCCAAAATCCAAAGAAATCACAAAAACCGAGGAAATCACTGGGAAAATCTCAAAATCCAACGAAATCAAGGCAATATTGCAAAATCCGTCAAAATCACTGTAGAAATATAAAAATCCGACGGAATCACGGGAAAAATCTCAAAATTCGATGAAATCCATTGGATCCGAAGACATCAAATTGGATTTCGAAATACCGTACACTTTTTCCAAAACGTCCGACCGATGTTTTTTACAGTATTTGTGCCTTATTAAAAGGCGTAATGTTGTATCACTACAGACCTAGTATATCTAATGGAACTGGCAATACCGCAGAGTATGGTAAATGTTTGACATATCGGGTCACGACATTAGAGATCAAAACTTGCAGCGGTGTCAGGTGTCGAACGTTAAAGCGACCTTCACAACAATAAACCCCATGATTGTGGTATTTCCGGTCCGTTTCGATATACTGGGTTTGTAGTGTTGCAGCTGAATACTAGAATTACAGTAGTTAGTCTCGTTTGCTAGCAAAATGCCAACCTATTCCAACCAGGACAAATTGGACTAAATGTTTTTTTTTGGTGACGGTCGCGGTAACGTTCAACTAAAGGCAATGTTTTATGCCGAACGCTTTCCACACCAACGATATCCGGTGCGAAACACCTTTATCGACATTGGCGAACACCAATTCGTGATTTCGTTAGTGCAAGATCGTGGACGTAGAAGAGACTATACTGTCTGCAATGAGGATAGAGATTTTGACATCGTAGCACGTTTTGAAGACAATTCATGCTAATAGTAGAGTGGTGGAACAAGAAGTAGCACTAAACCATTCTTCTGTTCTTGCCAGTTTACAAGGGCATCACAAAAGAAATAATCAAGCCTTAACGAACGAGGATTACCTAAGACGGCAAGACCTTTCTTACTAGTAGTTACTAGTACCAGAAGTATATAATACTTCTCTTCGAGAGAAGTGTACCACAAAGCGGGGTAAGTGTAACGTCATTCTTCCCAAGATCGGAACATTTGGAGCAAGGTTACTGAACCAAATCACATACGCGATAAATAGTACCCTCATAATTAGTCTATTTGCGTTAAACTATTTGGCAAGACGCGCTTGTGGATTTTTGTTTCACCCCAAGACGAGGTTAGAGAGTTGATTGAAGAGGATTTAGTACCAAACAGCTATAGAATTCACCCCGTGCACGGTGCGATGCCCATCTGTAGTTTGTTGAGCGGGAGAGTAAATAAAAAGCGTGAGCCTGGGAAGAATGACGTTACGTAACTAATGTATTAAGATTATACAGAGTGGCATACTTCTTCTATTATCCCCTTCTGCAAGTACTCTTTGTCAATGAAATTCCCCCACAGTGAAGTCTATGAAAATTTTGTAAATCGTAACTGCCCCATTTTGAAATTTCGACTATTTTACCTTCTTGAATTAATAGCAGTGCTCGTGGATTTACTACTCAGGAGTTCATTTTAGGAACTGTGGCAAGAAAATGAAGAAATGAGACAAATTTTAACATGACGGAAGGCTCGAAGCTTGTTTCATTTTTCGAGAATAATTCACGGCTTCCGTACCCATTTTTCGAGGGTATTAAAGGAAAGCGCGGCTCCGTTGGTGCCCCTTAAGGCTCGTTTACATGTGAGCGAGAATTAAGCTTAAAGCGGAGAGTAGAAGTTGAAAGTCGAATCTTTTTCTCGCGCCTAGAAAAATCGCGTCTGAAAAAAAGCGTTTTTCCCGCTGCTCCACCTGCTCCTTCGTTTACATACGAGCTGGGCAGTAGCATGAGCCTAGATTGCAGAGTTGTCTTTCAGTCGGAAGTAAAAGTAAATGGCGTCGACTGTCGTTAGTTTACTTCTGCTTAAAAGGAAACTATTGCTTTTGAAAAACATTCGACATTTATAACAAAAAAACAACAGAAAATTAGAACTGAACGTCGTTGGTGGGCACATCCTATATGGAGAAATAGAAACAAAGAAGGCTATTTTCGCCTTTTGGAAGGTTACTTGATATAATTTGTCAAGATGCGTATATTTTCTCTACTTGAGCTTGAGAAAAATTTTGATTTAATTGTCGAGCTTGAAAGGATGAGGCAAATTAATGTGATTACACGTATTTAAAAATTTTTATCTTGTTCTTTTAAAGACATTCTCAATGGTGGTGCCTAGGCCTATTTCGTGAGATAAACAAACGCCAAAATATCAAACGATATTTGGTCCTTGGATATTATTGGATTGGAAAATCACTTGACTCTTTGCGAGAAGCAAACACGAGCTGAAGATTCTACTGCGGCAGATCGGAGCTTATTCCGAACTCCCGCTTCATCTATGAGCAACAAGCGCGACTTAAAAAGCTTTCGCTTGTTTGTAAACGGTATGCCTAGGGAACGCAAACCCCAATACGCCTCATCTCTCAGCTTTACGCTTCGACTTTTTCCATTTCTCGCGCATATGTAAACGAGCCTTAAAAGATGGTTTTTCTGCTACACAGTGGCTAAGCTTGCTAAAGACTAGTTAAGCCAAAGGCAGGCAGTGGCGTCGCTAGGCCTTTTTTGGGGGGCTTTAGCCCCCAAATTTTAAACTTAGCCCCCCCCCCCAAAAAAATAATCCGTAAACCCTACCAAAAAATTGCTGTTGGCAACCAAAATTCTGTAGCAATATATAAAAAATTTCAATATCAAACAGTAAATGGAATGCCGAGTGATTTTTTATCGATTCTTCTACTATTGATAAGACCTCTCTGCATAGTGAAACATCCAGAAAATACCTCCGAATGAAATTAAAATCAAATTAGTTTAATATTTCCAGAGCTGTGCTACTTAGCTGACAACTAATTTGATTAGAATTAGCAATTAGACAATTATTTATGAACTAATTAATTAGCCAATTAGCAATTCGACATAGAAACTAATTAAATTCCATTAGAAATTAGGTATTTATTTATCAAACTAATTAATTAGAATTACTCATTTCTAATTAATTACTCGTCTAATTAAACTAAAAAAGAAACCGTAAGTAATTATAAAAGTATAAAAGTGTCCATGGATTTCCTACTTATGTAATGCAATATTTTAAAGGAAAGCGCGGCTCCATGATCACCCCTAGCATTCTGGCTAATCCTCTGGACACGAATTTTACCTTGCCAAAGGCATGAACCAATCAGACCTAATGCACTAGTTCCCATTGGTTCCTGCCTTCAGTAGCGTCGCTAGGGTTTGAAATTTGGGGGAGGGGGCTAAATCAGGGCAAACTCTTTGAAAGTTATTATAAGAGCTTAATATAAAAAATTGCATAAAGCTAGATTCCCACTCAACGGAAACCCGGCAGAAAGGGGTTCGACCGAAAAATCTTTACGCCGCGCCCGACTGAACGGAAATTCTATTTGTGTTCTATTTTTTTCGGTCGTGTTCGGCGTTACGCCGGTGTCTTGACCAATGAAATTATCCCACTGACAACGTCATGAATTTCAAGAGCGCACGCACACGCGAGATCGATTGATAGCCGCCATTTTTTTGTGGTTGACCAAGGCTTATCGGAAACATACCACCAAGAAAGAAAAATGAAACTTACGAAAGTAAAAAGAGATAAGATGTTAATAAGGAAGACTTCACTGAGGAGGTTAGAAAATATCCCTTATTTTACGATCTAAGCGACAAGGGGATAAAGATGCCAATTCAGAGTGTGAAATAGATGTTGTGGAAGCAACTCAAATCTGTCACGTGACCCAAAAATATCTACCGCCAAACTGAAAATTCAGTCGTAGTGTGAACGGTCTACCGCCGGACGCCGGCGTAAGTTAAAATTTCTACCGTTGGCTGTGAGATTTCCGCCGGGTTTTTTCGGTCGAGTGGGAATCGAGCTTAATGGGTTCATTGGAAAATGTGTAGACCTTTATAACTATCCGTAAATTTGTGTCAACGTGAAATTATTCATATTTTAAAAATATACAACCTTTCATTGATAAAGACTACGGAACCGATTATGAAGGATTTTCACTCGTTTTAGGTTTAACTTTAGTTTTGGTTAGCTTTTAGTCCACACTATTGGGACTCCCTTCGAAAGAACATGAAACATTTTACTTGTCTCCATCTGTTTTTTTCTTCAAAATTTTACTGTTTGATATTGAAAATTTTTTATATATTGCACTGTTATAAAAATGGAACTGTTAGACACCTTTAGAGGTGTTTCCTAATGCATTCCCAGCAACACCCCTATTGGTGTTTAAAAGCATCATTCGAGAGGATGTCAATACCCACCCCTTCAAAACGGTGCGAAATAATACCTTATCTGAAGGTGCTTTTTATATCCTGTGAGGTGTTTTAATCACTTTGAATAGAGGTGTATATTAATACCAGAAAAAGTGTTAATAAACCCTTTAAAAAAAGGTCTTTTTGAGACTAATTTGGTGTTTTTAAATTCCATTGACGTTGGTGCTTTTTAATTGTTGTTAGGTTTAAACCATCATTCTTAATAGAGGATTATAATTATACCAGAAAGGTGTCTATAGACTCTGTAAAAGGTGTTTTTTGAAATTATTTTTTTCAAAATACATGAGTTACCATATCAAAATAGCTGCTCAAAATCTGCTGCTCAAATCCAGTGGATTAAGGGTAAACGTTTTTCTGCTGTAAGCCTTATTCAACCGTGTAAGAATTGATATGCGTGTGAAATGGTTATTTAAACCTTTACTGTATATCCTCAATAGTTCTATTTAAGGACCTGATTTACATCATTCAAATTTGTATTTAATTTTCGGCTCACTGTGAACCGTCAAGACCTCCTAAAAGACACACGAATTCAAGGAACCAATCCGAACAACCCTTACCAAAACATTTCGAAGTAACATTTAGTGAAACTAGGAAACCTTAATTTCAAGTGTACACTGTATATAAATGTAGTAAAGCTGAATTAAAAAGTAAACACCAAATTTGATATATTAATATAAAAGATCTTCTTGGAATATTGAAATGAAACAGAACTTTATAGCTACAAAACTACTTAAAGAATCGTAATGCCGAAACATACTTAACATATTTTCATTTAATATTCTACAATATGAAAATGTTATGGTTTTGAAAGAGATAATTTTATCCTACTCGCTTTATATTAACTTTGATATGCGTGTAGTGTTTCGACTCAGATGCAATCTTCATTACTCGTTCTATATCAACTTTCACTTGTGTCGTTCCGAAGAAAGAAAATTATCTTAAATATTTAAATAAATATAAATGATATTAATTTTTTTAATCGTGAGTATTTTATCTTAATTCTAGTTAAGTGGTTTTAAGAACGTTATTCTAAAAATGATTTTAAACATAGCTATTGTTGAAGTTTTACTTCTAGCGTAAACCGTTTACATAATTTTTGGAAATTTAGGGTATATAAGGCGATTGATTCACAAATGGTAGGAATAAGCGCTATTGCGTCAACCTTTGGTCGAAGCCCTGCCATTGGGAGGCTGGTCGTTTCACTTAACTTAAGCCGATCGCGCGTACATCTTAATCCCAACGATGATAATGAAGTAGAAGCCAATGTTTCAGTTTGGCGTGTATGTGGTATACACAGAAGACTATATGATGGTGTTGTCAGAAGACAATAAGTACAGATTAGCGTGTATGTGGTATATACCATTAGAAAAACAAGTGTGGCGATAGAGTAATGAAGTAGAATTTTTACCTCTCTCCGAGTGACTGGACGTGTCTGTGTGTCTGTCTGTCACCGCGTTCGCAGTTGGCAAATCGAAGCAAACGTGTTCGTAATTTCCGGAACGCGTTCGCAGTATACAGAAATTCGGAAAATGTTACTTCGTTGCTATATCCATCTTATTTAACGTCAATCATTAACTATCCGTTACACCTTCATCTGCTGTCTAACAACCAATTGTTTCACCCAATGCTAACCGGTATTTAATGGTTTCTAACAACAACACCATGCACTAGTCTTTCGTCTACACCATATACGCCACACGTCCACACGTGAGACATGAGAAACGTCTAGCCTCCTAATGGCAGAGCTTCCACCAAAGGTTCACGCAATTGCGCATTTCTTATCTCTTAGTGTGAATCAATCACCTTATATACCCAAAATTTACAAAAGTTCTGATATAGGTGTTTCCTAGAAGTATAGCTATGTTTAAAATTATTTTAGGAATTAAATTTCTTAAACCTACATAATTATTATTAACGTAAAATACTGACAATTAAAATAATTCATAGCACTTATATTTATTTAATTATTTAAGATAAACTTCTTTCATTGGAATGACAAAAAAGAGAGTTTATATAGAACGAGTAATGAAAATTGCATCTGAATCGAGACACAACACGCATATCAAAGTTAATATAAAGCGAGTAGGATGATAAGATCTCTTCCAAAAGGATAAAATTTTCTTTTTGTAGAATATTAAATGGAAATATTTTAAATATTTTTCGGCATTACCATTCTTTTAGTAGTTGTGTAGCTATAAAGCTTAGTTTCATCTTAGACACACAGATTCGTGCAGTGTAATACCTCTCCGTGACGTCATCGTCACTCTGAGAGATAAAAACCTGTGTCAAGGGGAAATTCAAGTGATAATTTTATGAATTACTCTAATTCCAAGAAATTCCAGCATATTGAACTCTTCGAGAATTATTTTCCAATGATTGAAAAATCAAAATAAGTATAAATTCCTTCAAATATTAGAATAAGCTAGTCCTAAGAAATGTAAAATAATTTAGATTTTTAAAATCTTTGAGTTATTTTTAGGATGCTTCACTGTGCAGGTAGAATTAGTAGATTATTTCCCTCTAAGCTCATATCAATAGCCTTTCACTTAAAAATACACCATATCAGCTTAAAATGTGTAAAGTAAAGCCCAAAGGTGTTTATTCGCACCATTCGAACAGATTTATATTAAAAACACTATTTCCGTTTAAAAAACAATTTAATAAGGGTCAATTAACACCTAAAGGTGTGTCTACATACCAGTGAATCACAATTTCCTTAAAAAATACCTTAAAAGAGTCAACGAGCACCTTTTCACGAAGAAAACACCATTTCACTTAAAAAACACTCCAAAAGGAGTGTATAAACACCTCAAGATATTTCCGAACACCCATGAAACACCTTTTTTTCTAACAGTGTGCTACAGAATTTTTGGTTTCCAACAGCTAGTTTTTGGTAGGGTTTACGGATTATTTGGGGGGGGGGCTAAGTTTAACATTTGGGGGGCTATAGCCCCCCAAAATGGCCACTGGCATTCGACACCTATAGGGTAGGATTGCCGACGTCTGTCGAATTCCCTAAAACTCTTTATACTTTATCAGTTTTAGAAAAGGGACTTAGCAATTCGGGTTTAGTTTCACTCGCCAGCGCCATTATGGTGTGTTTTTTCTACAGAATGAAAGCTATTTAAGCCCCTCCTCCTGGTACGTTTCTTTGTGCATGACGTAGTTCTGCATTGTCCCTACTTATGTAAGTAAACAAACTATTGTTTTCATCGATCGTTCAAATTATTGTTTCCACTCTCAAATTATTGTTTTCCTCGTTCAAATTATTGTTTTCCTCGTTCAAATTATTGTTTTCCCCGTTCAAATTATTGTTTTCCCCGTTCAAACTATTGCTTTCCACTCTCAAATTATTGTTTTCCACTCTCAAATTATTGTTTTCCACTCTCAAATTATTGTTTTCCACTCTCAAATTGTTTTCCACTCTCAAATTATTGTTTTCCACTCTCAAATTATTGTTTTCCACTCTCAAATTATTGTTTTCCTCTCTCAAATTATTGTTTTCCACTCTCAAATTATTGTTTTCCACTCTCAAATTATTGTTTTCCACTCTCAAATTATTGTTTTCCTCGTTCAAATTATTGTTTTCCTCGTTCAAATTATTGTTTTCCTCGTTCAAATTATTGTTTTCCCCGTTCAAATTATTGTTTTCCCCGTTCAAATTATTGTTTTCCCCGTTCAAATTTTTGTTTTCCCCGTTCAAATTATTGTTTTCTCCGTTCAAATTATTGTTTTCCCCGTTCAAATTATTGTTTTCCCCGTTCAAATTATTGTTTTCCACTATCAAATTATTTTTTTCCACTATCAAATTATTGTTTTCCACTCTCAAATTATTGTTTTCCACTCTCAAATTATTGTTTTCCACTCTCAAATAATTGTTTTCCACTCTCAAATTATTGTTTTCCACTCTCAAATTATTGTTGTCATATGTGTTTGGAATTTTGTCCGAAACGGCGCCCCATATACCCGCGTTGAATTGAAAATGAGTTTTGCGGTAAACGAGTTGACCGACCTCATGACGCCACCGTGCTAATATACAGGGTGTTTGTGAAAAGTCCATCAATAATGAAAGGGCGTATTTACTGGGCCATTTTGAGTCGAAAATGTTCTATGACATTTTGCCGTCCGAGCCACGGTTTTCGAGTTATGATTTGAATATTTTAGGGATTACCCCTTCATTAAATTAGCGCTGTCTTAAAATTTCTTAATTACATTTAAGGGGTCATCCGTAAATTACTCCAATCATAACTTGAAAACAGTGGCCCGGACGGAAAAATGCCATTGAACATTTTCGACTCAAAATGGCCCAATAAACACGCCCTTTCATTATTGATGGACCTTTCAGAAACACCCTGTATATATACCCACCGCTGTCTTAACCGGGTTCAACATGGCAATCTGCAGCGCTTGTGAGATTCTTTTAAATGATCCTAAAGAAACAATACAATGTAAAGGGAAATGCGAAGCATTATTTCATGTCCGGTGTACATCAATTAAAACGGAAGAGAACCTGCGAAAGTTTGGGAGTAAAAAAAATACGTGGATCTGCCAGCCTTGTAAAAACGAGTTCGCATCGGCGGACATAAGAGACCAAGAAATCGTACAACCAAAGGAAAAGACTGGTGAGCCAACCCTCTCAATTTTACTAGAGAAGATTAGTGAAATATCAGTAAAGCTAAATAGACTAGAACCTATTGAAAAGAAACTGAGTGATTTTGAAGCAGCCGTGAGCTTTTGTTGCGATAAAATTGACGATTTCTCACAAGATATCGGAAATTTTAAGCAAAACCTAGATAAAATCGGCCAAGAAACAGCCGACCTTAAGATTAAGAATACAACCTTGGAACAAAAAATAGCTATGATGGAAACTAAAATGAACACCCTGGATCAAAATCAAATTAAATCTAACGTAGAAATTATTGGAGTTAATCAAACAAAAAATGAGGATATTGCTACTATTGTAAAGTTAATAGGTGAATTTATAGAGGTCAAATATAACCCAAAGGAAATAATAGACTGTTATAGACTACCTGAAATTAAAATCAGTGCAAATAAAATTAAACCTAGTAAAATAATAATTAAATTTATAAATGAAAAAGTACAAAGAAATTGGATTAAAGCGTTTAAAGAAAAGCGGAAAACGGGAATTTACGCTAAAAATATAGTAAAAAACTTGCCTAAAGATCCTATCTACATAAATGAACAATTAACAGGCTACAATAGAAAACTACTTTATGATACGAAGGCTTATGCTCAAAAAAATAACTTTAAATATGTTTGGATTAATTCAGGCGAGATTTTTATTAAAAAAGACGAAAATTCCAAAGCCGTCCGAATAAAAAACCAAAATGACCTACATTAAATAATAACCTAATTATATATTATTAAAACCACTTATGTTAACACAACTTATTCACTCAATTTCAAATACAGATAAATTTATACAACCTATTATAACTGAAATAGATTTATGCAATAACATTATGACTGCTAAAGGTACAAAATTCTTGCAAATAAATATTAGAAGCATATACAAAAATTTTGATGAACTTTGTGTTCTCATAAACGCCTTTAAATTTGAAATCGACTTTATTGTCTTGACCGAATGCTGGCTAAAAAATGTAAAAATTGAAATGTTTAAGCTTGAAGGATACCAAGTTATTCAAAGTACGAAATTCTCAAATAGAAGCGATGGTATAGTAGTCTATATACGGAACGGTATCGATTTTCACCACATTGAAGTGACCTTAGGACCGGCAAATTGTGTAAAAGTGGACTTATTAAATAGAAATATACCCGATCATGTAGAATCAAGAATACTTGTGATCTACAGATCACCAAATTCTGAAACCGATAGTTTTTTACGAGACTTAGAGCTTGAAATACGGAGTTGGGATCATAATATAAAGAACTGTGTGTTGATGGGTGACACTAATATTGACATATTGGATGTTTTACCTGGCTCTATAAATGAAGAATACTGCGATTTACTAGCTTCAAATGGTTTTTTGTCGTTTGTTACAAATATTACAAGGACTACGGCTAATGGTGGTTCGTGTCTAGATCATTATTTTGTTAAATCTAAGCCATGCCCTTTAAAAAAGAAATTAACTTTTAGTGTCATATTTGATACGCATATAACGGACCATCGTGTTGTCCTACTTAACCTACATGCAGAAAAGAATGTCACTATTGGTTCAGGAGAAAATGACGAAGTAAACAACGGACACATTAATTATGATAAATTAAAAACCCTAGTAAGCTTTGAAAAATGGTATAATGTCTTGAATGTAAATAATCCTAATTTAGCAACTCAAAATTTTGTTGATACACTGCACTTTTATATTAACTTAGCTAAAACCACAAAGCCTGTTATTAAGTTAAAAAAAAAACAACAACCTATAAAACCATGGATTACCATTGGACTCATAACTAGTATACGAAAAAGAGATAAACTAAAACGCAGATTAAATAAGGAGCCCTTAAATTTAAACCTCAAAAATTATTACAAATCATATAGGCACAAGCTATCGTCTCTCCTCCGTCTTACCAAAGAAAATTACTATAAGAGTAAAGTAGATTCTGTGAAAAACAACCCTGTAAAAATGTGGCACATTATCAGAGAAATAGGCTCCTTGAAAAAATCGAAGGAGTCGAGTGATACAATTAGCCTGAAAGTTGGAAATAATCTAGTTACAAAACCCCGTGAGATAGCATCTGCATTTAATAAATTCTTTTCAGAGATAGGTAATAATATGGCCAAGAATATTGAAGTTCCTAAGGATTATGATAGAATATTTCAGATAAAAAATGTGAACGAGAAAAGTTTATATCTCGAGCCTGTTAGTGAAGGTGAAGTACTAAGCTATATCAAGCATCTTAAAAATTCCTCGCCTGGTATAGATAAAATTGATATTATGTCATTAAAATCAATTCAAACCCTTATAGCATTACCACTAGCGTATGTAATAAATCTGAGTTTCATGTCAGGTACTTTTCTGGAGGTTTTGAAGAGAGCTTTAATCAATCCTGTGTTTAAAGCAGGTGATAAAATTAGCATGTCGAATTATAGACCAATCTCGGTTCTTAGTCATTTATCAAAGATCTTCGAAAAAGCAATGAAAAAGAGATTGGTTGGTTTCTTAGAGAAACATAGAATTATTTCAGAGAACCAATACGGCTTTCAATCAGGGAAAAGTACAGATGATGCTCTATACAACCTGACTAAAACTATACACCATTCATTAGATAGAGACAAAAAGGTTATAGCTATTTTCTTAGATTTGGCTAAAGCTTTCGACACCATAAGTCATAGAATTCTACTTGATAAACTGTCTAAGATAGGTGTCCGTGGACTTGTACTTAAATGGTTCTCAGATTATATATCAAATAGGTCTTCTTATGTCAAAATCAATAACGAAGTAAGCAAACCTGAAGTCATCACTTGCGGAGTACCGCAAGGTACAGTATTAGGCCCCATACTATTCCTCATATATATCAATCAATTATGTGAACTGAGATTCTCGGACACATTGAATGCATTTGCAGACGATACCGCCCTCTTATATATCGCAGATACATGGGAAGATGTATATAAAAAAGCAGAAAAAGGATTGGCTTCTGTATACACTTGGCTAAGGATAAATCTACTTAGTTTAAATATTAATAAGACTAAATTTATAAAATTTGGGGTGCAACCGAAGAGAGACGATAGCGGATGCTATAATGAAAAGCTTATCCTACATGATAACAATAAGTACTGTATTAATGATGGTGCTATCTCATGCCTCAATTGTAGCGAAATTGAAAATGTAAATAATATAAAATATCTTGGTATTATTATTGACCAAGAACTTAAATGGGACATACATATAAATAATATGTGTAGAAATCTGCGACATCTTTTGTATAGCTTTAGAGCCTTACGGAGCATTTTTAGTAGACAGATTATACGAACAATATATTTCGCCCTCTTACAATCCTCCATGTTATATGGAATTATAAATTGGGGCTGTGCAACTAAAAATATTTTAAACCCACTTATTACATTACAAAACCGCATTATTAAAACGTGTATCAATAAGTCCTACCGATTTTCCAATATCACTGCTTACCAGAGTTTCAGAGTACTATCCTTGAGACAATTGTTTATTAGATCAATAATTATGAATATCCATAAATATAGAAAGATAGATAACTTCTTACTGCAAAGTACCAGAAATGTTAGGATGCCATATGTTATGAACTTTCAGTTACCGCGAATGTATAAAGCAAAGACGCAAAAACAAGCTACTTATCTAGGATATAAATTTTTTAACATATTACCACTAAAATTAAAAATTGAAGATAACTCTCAAAGATTTAAAATTTCCTTAAACAAATGGATAATCGAACAATACCGCGAGCTAGAGAATTATTTAAATTTAAACTAAAACAAGCAAATAAAAGAAAATGTCTATGTATTGGAAAAAAAAAAAAACAAAAAAAAAATTATAATAATAATCATAAGAACTAACATGATCTGTATAGATCTACGCAAATTAAATTAAATTTTGTCTCATGTCCCCCACTACGCACACGCATTTCGCATATGTAGTGGGGAAGAAAGTGCAATACATACCTTTGTAAAATAGGATGTTATATTCAGTGCATTAAAGTATATATAATAATAATAATAATAATAATAATAATAATAATAATAATAATAATAATAATAATAATAATAATAATAATAATAATAATAATAATAATGAATGAATGAATGGAGTTTATTGTGTATAAAAAAGCCTACTGGCTCACGAGATTATACACAGGGATAAGAAAAAAAAAACAGAATACAAATATACAATTATACAAATATTTACAATGTTGAGGAATCATCGACTAGTTACCATAGGTTTTAAGACATGTGAAATTAAGCTGCGCTATTTAATATCTTTAAAGTTTATTGAGAATAAATCAAATTTATCACCTATGGTGTTAATTGTAGCCTGCATCCGATTTAAAGGAACAAGTATCTTTTTAGGGGCAGTAAAAGTCTTAGGGTACCGCGTTGATCGAGGCACATGGAAACTTAATTTTTCTATTAAATTGGGCAAGTTCAATAATAATAATAATAATAATAATGAATGAATGAATGAATGAAATTGATTTTTATTGTGCATAAAAAAAACTATACAAGTAGTTCACTAGATTATAATAATAATAATAATAATAATAATAATAATAATAATTTCCCAGTAGGATCGCGCGCGGTGCGAAGCCATTGTAATGAGCTGTGATTGCAATAAAGTTGAAATGGGGCCCCTTCTAAATAAGGCCTAAATTGTTCGATCGCCCAAATTATACCTAAACACTCTCGTTCGGTAGTAGAATACCGCCTTTCAGTTTCTGACAAGGAGCGGCTAGCATACCGGATTACTACTTTCTTGCCATTAATAACCTGTTGTAAAACAGCGCCTAGCCCTGTACCTGATGCGTCGGTGAATACCTCGAACGGGACAGACCAATCGGGAGGGGAAACGATAGGCGCGGATATAAGGGCCTGTTTTAGAGCGGTAAAAGAGTTCTGCTGCTCCGCAGCCCACTGCCAAGGGGCATCCTTACGTAATAATGAATTGAGCGGAGAAGCTATGTCCGAAAAACCTTGGATGAAACGACGATAATAGGAGGCTAGTCCTAGAAAGCTACGTAATTGTTTGACAGTCCGCGGGGCGGGGTAGTCGCGAGTTGCGGAGACTTTAGCGGGGTCAACCTTGACTCCATCTTCCGTAACCACGTGACCTAAAATAACCGCCTCCTTTTGACAAAATTTCGTCTTACTTGCTTTTATAGTGAGCCCGGCATTTTTCAATGTGGAATATACCTTGGATAAAGTCGCGAGGTGTTGTTCAAAACTAGGGGATGTGATGATTACGTCATCCAAATAAGCGCTGACGCCTTCGTTACTAAGGGGGGAGAACAAACGGTCCACCATCCTCTGGAATGAAGATGGCGCCCCCGTTAGCCCAAACATTAAGACCTTTGGCCGGAATAGGCCGCGGTGACAAACAAAAGCCGCTTTATCTCGACTGGCTTCATCCAAGGGCATCTGCCAATAACCGGATTTCATATCCAATGTGGTTATAAACTTTGGAGATTTTAAAGAGTCTAAAATAGTTTCTATAATTGGAAGCGGATATTTATCGTTTCTCGTGACGTCATTAAGTTTACGGTAATCTAGACATAACCTATTTGAACCGTCTTTCTTTTTCACTAAAATACAAGGGGAACACCATGGCGAATTACTGGGTTCGATAATATCGTTCGCTAACATATCGTCTATTATCTCATCAATGATAGCGTTTTTCCTAGGGTTATAACGGTAGGGTGCGCATGATATTGGACAGGAGTCGCCTGTGTCTATATAATGGGAGGCTACGTTAGTAATTCCCGGCGACTTTGCAAACAAATGTTGATATTCAGTAACAAGGTTTTCTAATAATACCCGCTGTTCGGGTGATACCTGAGCAGTCGAAAGAGCGCGGTTTAAATCTTCCTCATCTACTTAAGAATTATGTAACGCTAGAGCTAGGGAAGGGTCATCATTGCTATTATAATTTCGTAAAAAGAGGCGGTCTTCGGTTACCGAATCCGGCCAAGTATAACGCATAGTACCATAATCGACGCGCATGCCGGTGGCTTGGACAAAGTCCATTCCGAGAATACAAGGGAAAATTAAATTTTTGAAAAATAAAACATTGTTTTGAACCTCCCTACCAGGGAGAGAAATTGTAGCGCTTCCACTTCCGGTTGTATTAAACCTTGTTCGATTGGCTAGTTTAAGGCCAATACGTAATCTACCTTTATTTGTTTTCAATGGGGGGATTATATTTTTAAAACGGTCATCCACTAATGAGTGAGTGGAGCCATTATCGACTAAGGCTATGCATGATTTATTATTAATTTTAATTTTGATTTTAGCAAGGTTCGGAAGTACTCTGGTGTTATTTTTCGCCCTGGTAAGAGGAATAGCGCTAGCATTAAAGGGTGCTTTTATTGTTGGTTGCCGGGGGGCGTTCGCGTGGTCGAGGCCCCCGCTGACGCGTTTCCCGGAGTAGCATTAGGAAAAGGGGGTGGGGGAAGGCCGGAGTTAAGAGTCGGACAATCGGGACGTATATGGCCCCTAACCCCACACCTGAGACAAACTATTTCGCTAGCATCACGCCTACCCTGTTGGGATTGATTTGGCTGAGGACCTGAGAAATTGTTTTGGGAACTAACATAACCGTTTACATTCCCTGTTCCATTACTGTTACTACTTGACCGCGAAACTTCATAGCGCTGGTTACCGTTACGGTAGCCATTGCTGTTACCATTACTTCTATGGAAAGTATTTTGACGGGGAGGAGGGTTTGTTGTAGCCCTACAATGACTTTGGTAGTGCCCTGGCTCTCCACAATAAAGGCATATGATGCCGTGGCCAGTGTCGGAATTAGCGGGCGGCTTACTACGCGTACTTTCGGGGACGGAAGGGCGTTCATTTCCGCGGCGCGGGTTAGATGCTTGTTCAACCAGCGTGGCCGCGGACACTAACTCTCGTACCGAAGTAAATTTTGAGGTTGCGAGAGCCTTTCGGAGGTCCTGACATAAATTTCTCCGAATAATTCGGATTTGAGCTGAGAGGGGAAGCGGTTCTATCAATTTACGCAGACGTAATTAGCTGTCTTCTCACTAGCGCCTTGCGTTCTATTATCTATGCGTTCTAGAATTACGTCATCATTAACGCTAGGTTGAAATTCCCCGGTTAGCGCGGCTGAAAAATCATCGAAAGTCGCAAAAGCGGGTTGCGTAACAAACCATTCAAAAGCGCTACCTGTTAGCATTGTAGGTAGCCAATGTTTCAAAAACACATTCTCGGGGCAATCACGTGATAAGCGTACTTGCCGCGCTTTTTGAAGAAATTCCTTTGTATTACAATCGGTTAAGCTACCTGAAAAGGTAGGGGGCGATACTGTGGGTACCCAACTATTTGGCAAACCATGAGGCTGTTGAGGGGGGTTTGGGGGGTTTTGTGGCTGATTTTGGCCTGCGGCGATAAACTGGTTTAGCTGCTGGGTCAATTGAGACACCTGCGCTTGAAGAGCGCGAATAGTAGCAGCGTCATTCGCCCCTCCTTGACCTCCATTTTGTGCATTGTTATCTACTGGCATCTTTGCTATAGAATTTTCTAGCCTTTCACTACGATTTACCTGCCTACTTAACCTAGCACTAGTTTGTAAAGCCTTGTTTAGAGAATAACAGTTTTCGCAACAATACAATCTACCAAGCTGAGGGTTACAAGATTTGCAGAACTCGGTATTCATAAATTTTACGGGAATTATGGGTCAAAGAAAAACAAATTGGTATTTCAAGAAAAATAAATAAAATTGAGTATTCAACAAAAAACAAAAACAAATGGATCAATTAAAGTGACCAAGGCGAGAAACTGAGGTTAATCTTATCATTGGGGTTTTCGTAAATATAACGTGACCGGCACCAACCGAAACGCACACGATTACAAACGATTAATTGATTAAGAGTTAACATTACTTAAATTTCTATTACTTAAGTCCTTCTGGACATTAACTTTTACGTTTCGAAACTTTTTTAAAAAAAAATATTTGCCACTAATGGACATTACGGGGAGTTTAATTTTAAGGGGATTTATTTTGCCAGTTCGATTCATTTAAATCCCGGACGGACCCCCAAAATGTGACACTCTTTTATTTTCAAATTAAAAACAAAAGGGAAGTGGGTTAAACAGTTATTTCAGTTAATAAGTTGTCTAGGGGAAAGTTATTGAGATTGGAAAAAGTGTCAGCATTTAAAAGACAGAAACAAACGCATGGAACTGGCAATGATTAATTTTTAATACTAAACTTAAAGCTAACTTAACTAAACAAAAATACATTAACTAAACAAAAATACATTAACTAAACAAAAATAACCTAACACAAAAGTAAACATAAATTCAATACTAATTAATTAATAAAAACATAGGGTTGGCTGGTTCCCATTAATAAAAGAGTTACGGTACCGTATAGTTTTCATTGTTCCAAGGATGGACCTCGGGTTCCGTTTTTTCCACGCATTCGCGGTTTCGCGCACTTTTTGGATGACGCTTTTCTTTGTGGCCGGTTGCCTGGAGTCGCGGCTTGGACGTTGGGGCGCCCGCTTCAACGTTCGTATCCGAGCCGAAAATCCTTTTTCATCGTCGCGTGTTTTTAGAGCGACTTGTTCTCACCAAAGCCTCGTGCACACTCCTTTTTAAGTTTCAACTCATTTCTCCTTTTTGGCTACTCTGCAGTTCGCCCTTGTTGACCTCCTGGCCAACAAAAAGTAGGGGGCGAGTCGTTCAACTCTAGCTTGCTCCAACACGTGTAAGGTCGAGCCCGTGGAAAGTTTTTTGGAGATTAGGGTAAACCCTTGGAAAGTTTTTAGGATGCGCGTTTTCTTATGCCGTCGAAAAGGGAACCAGCGCATTGGGGAAAACCAGCCATTGTAAATTTATACACTATATTCGTAAACAAGACCTTTTGTAAGCCTAACTAAAAATATTATTTAAAATTAAAGGGGTACTAAAAATAGTTTTTAAAGGGTTTATTAAAGGGGTAATGACATATTGTTATACGATGCACCCATGAAAAACAAGCCTCCATGAAATCAGTTTATGGTTGCTGTCCATGTGCCTGTAATACATTTGTTTTAGCATTGAACACAAATACAGGGTGTTTTTGACAAGTCTGGCACAAATTAACAGGCGTGTAATGAGGATAAACAAGAGTCAAAACGCCCTATGAACTGGAGTTCTTCGAAGTAGGCTATTAATCAACGAGTTGTAAAACCACTATTGTGGCTTTCACCAAATTGTTTCCATTATTTGAAGATTCCTGGCTTCTCTCTGAGCTATTCCATTAGTTGGGACCAGCAGATAACTGTTCCTTGATCGACGTGTTTACGGTATTCTACTTGTTATAAACGTTTCCGTTCATTAACTTGTGGTAAATAATCGATAACAATTTGGTCAAAGCTCCAATACTAGTTTCAGAATTCTGAAAATCTCTTTGTTTGGTGCCCTACTTTTGAGAGGCCATATGCATTTTGACTCCTTTTACCCAAAAGAACTCGGCTGTTATTTTGTTCCAGGCTCCCAAAAACACCCTAAAATAAAATAACGGCTTTCTGTTTTTTCCCCTAACGCAAAAATATTTCGCTCCACAGTTGCCCTCAAATTGAAAATTTCGGGAAAATTGCACCAAATAAAAAAAAACTACTACACTTTGTATGCATTTCGTGCCTAGTCACTCTTAATTTTACGCTTTATAACATGTCATATGTAAGCGACCTGCTAGCGTAGTGTATCATCGCGTTTAGGAAAATATGCAAATTTTAGAAGCTACTTATCATTCGCTGTCAGAGCGTCACTATCGAGGTTACTTTAAATAATCTTGCTCATTCTTACTTAAGTAGCACTACTTTCTTTCCTTTGTGTATTCATAAGCCGTACATCAAGTTAAACTGAACACTACTTCAACAGGTAGACAGATTAAGGTAGCTCTTTATAATCTCATCTAAGCTTTCTTAAAGTTTATAATTTTGACTCGCGAATACACAGGAAATTGTGATTTTAGATAGCAACTTATCCTTGGGTAACTTTTCATTGAACTTAACGTAAGGGTAGAAGGTAGAAAGTGCACCCCAAAATAAAAGCTCCTCTCATGCAAGACAGATTTATACTCTCTTTAAAGGTAGGACGAGCAAAAATTCGAGTGCTTTGTAATGGATTGTTCACCTTAATTTTGAAGGCTAAAAGATACAACCTTTAATCGATAGACGATATGAATCTTAATCTATTTTTGTTTTTAAAATAATTTTTATGGCATAAACTAATCATCTACCATTAAGTTTACACGATTGAATTATATCTATAGATGACTAGTCAGTATGTCTGTAGCCTATGATCCGTCTCACTCCAAATCTGATGTTAAATTACATGACAAACTTTCGCCGTGAAGGCTTCCCTTTAGAGTACTATTAGTATGACACGCGAGTGGTGATAAAAACGACTCCGCGGAGGCGGCGAGGTTTTCGTTTCCCCCAAATCCTCCTTACTAGAGATTGCTTACTTAAAATATATATATATATATATATATATATATATATATATAGGTGAAACAAAATTGGTGCAAGCTGGAGAAAAAACCGACCAAAAATTACACTCTCATATATACTTTTCTCCAAAGCCGCTTGGGTTTTTGGCGCCCGATTTCTCTTAGGCGCTGACGTTAACGAAGGGGGAAGGAGACATTCCACCAAAGACCTGATGATGGACACTTAAAAAAGAAGATTGTCTGCCTATGCTAAAGGAGATTTTTTATGTACACCCTTTGTTGCAAAACAAGTAACAAGAGACTCTAGAGAGACAGACCAGCATTTCCATTCAAACTGATTGACTTGATTAACCAGTCTCACCGAGGACCTGACAACACTGCACTTAAGTTTAAGATGAGCAAGACGGAGGGATTTCTACTAGCCCCTTTTGTGAAAACTATTTCCCGTATGTTTCATTATTTCGTTACGCAGATATTTATAAGTCAAATAATTTTAGAATAATCTGTGAAAATGAATTGAATTTCCTGTACACCGTACAGTTAAATGATTTTGCTGTAGCCTGTTATGCTTTCGTAACGGTTCTTACCACAACGCATTCGCTCCTTGAACACTATATCTGCGTCGTCTTATTGAATTGCGTCTTCTCAAAGCCCTTCCTACAGGATCTAAATCGTTTAGCCGTTCTCTAATACGCCATCTTGGCACTCTAGCCCTGTGGCTTCGGAGTGCACCGATGACGTACGTTTCACCCATATTTGGGTTGTTGGACAAAATGTTTGAAATGAGGTGATCCAATTGTTCGTTAGATAATACTTCGTCTGCGCCGTTAACTCCAAGATATTGACGGTGACGAAATAAAGTTCGTGGATTTAATCCCAGAAACGATGCGCACCCTTCCCAGTTAAATGCAAGCCCGTTTCTAGCGTTCAAAACTTCTTCCCTAGTGACATGGTAACGTGGCCTCCCTACGCGTCCGGTGTGTAAAACAGGGCACACGTAAGGATCATTGCCTTCTGTTTCCAATGACAACACGTCCTCTAGTTCATTAGCTAGGAAAGCTACGTTTTCGTAAATGCTATTAACAAGTGCTGTGACAGTTTCAAAATCTTCCTTGATGCGATTTGGCTCCTGGATAGCATTATTCTCTAGACATGAAATTATTGCTGATAATATTCCACAGTGACCTTGAAGTCGCCTATGATTTATTTCTAATCGATTTAAATCATTACTGTAACGACTTCTTGCAGCTTCCTCGAAGCAGTGGTGCAATTCGGAAGATATTCCTCGACTTCATTCGTGTAAGAAATGCGGGAACACAGTAAAATTATGAGCAGAAGAGTAAAACATTTGCGCATATCGCGATCCATTCTTTTAAACTTTGACTGAATGACAGCAATATAGAGCCACAAATATAGCCGGTCTAAACCTATCTTGACAAAGTAACAAATCACAATTTTAATTACACAAGCACGAACGTTTTTAATATAGTATCACATCTGAGACTAAATATTCACTAGGCAGCGAAAGGACGAGAAAAAAAGTTCACCCCTGGAGGCAAACACATTTATCGTGAGAATCTTTCTCTAAAGCCGGGCACTCGCGGATTCTTTTTTCCCCGTAAGAGTTAACATCGTGTATTCCCACGCCGTAGGTCTGTTTCTTACATGAAGTCAGTCTGAACGGAAATAGTCATCGGGTATAGGGCTGTGCGAATACTCGGATTTTCGTATAGTATTCGTTTAATTCGAATCGAATTTGCCATTTGGAGAAAAGAAATTCGAATAACCTCAAATACGAATACAGTTCCCTAAACTGAGTAATCGTTTCCAAGGGGTTAAATTCGAATAGAAAACGAGTATTCGATTGAAAATTGGAGTTTTGTTTTACTCTCACTTAATACTTAGTCTCAGCGGGCGAACAAGACAGAAAGGAAAAATTCCATTGTATGCGGGAACTAAAATATTTATCGACTGCTAAATGTATTTATAAAACGATTAATCGTTTGGAAAAGAATATTCTTCTGATAAAACCGAGTAATCAAATTTTCGAGTACTCGTTTTGAAAAAACAAGTGCTGCTAGATGTATTTTGAAAATCGTTAATCGTTTTGAAACGAACATCCTTCTGATAAAACCGAGTAATCAAATATTCAAGTAGTCGTTTTGATTGCTAGGTGCATTAAGAAAACGATTAATAGTTTTGAAACGAATATTCGTCTGGAAAAACCGAGAAATAGAGTTTTTGAATACTCGTTTTGAAAAAAAAACGAGTACTCGAACTAGATTTTTTTAAACGAGTAATATTCGTTTGAACGGGTACTCGATTCGGATTTCGCATAGGAGATTCACTATTCGATTCCATTAGAAAAACCACTATTCGCACAGCCCTATTAATTTAAAAATATATTTAAACATGTTTTTCCCAATTCGGGGCGCAATATGAGCTGCTTATCGTATGTGGAAGCTGAACTTTTAGCATCGAATAAGGCGCCAGAGTGCAAATAGGGATGGAAATGAGTATAAAATATATAGTGGATTTTCAAATAGTAACAAGATGATAACTTTCGAAACTGGTCTATTACATGAAGTCCGACCAAATCCGATAAAAGCATGGTATTTAATATTTTGGAAATCTCTTAATGTTCCATTAAAAGAAAATATTTATGAAACTCCTTCGTAAACAAATGCCATCATAAGTTAAAAACATTAGCTTGTTGTCATGCTACAGGGATACTAAGAGTTCGAGTACTACGCGGGAATTCCTACACACGGTTTTGAAGTCAGTCTTCCTATTTAATTGGTGATAAGTCTTTGACAGCGAATCATCAGACGGCGCTTTACGAGAATCTGTGATGTTTTACTCCACGAATGTCTCTCAGAACCACTATCAAACGTATCCAACATATACTATAAAGTTATTATGCCATACAACACTTCACTGTAAATGATCGCCCTTGTATGCCCCTGCACATGCCAAGTCCATCGTTGCACACTGAACGTAATATAATTGTACATGGGTAGCCCGTCACTGGAAATGGCACGCCACGTCCCTTCATACGGAAAGCACGCCCCTGCAGCACGCTGAGCATCATGTATTTGTACATGGAAGTACGTCACTGCAAACGGCACGTCACGTCCCTGCACATGGCAAGTCCATTACTGCATACTGAACGTCATGGTATTTTACATGGAAAGCCCGTCACTGCACACGCCACGTTTATGTTATTGGGCCAATTAGATGCTACTGAAAAGCTATCTCAAATTATTGTTATACTTCGTCAAATCTTTCTTTCCTCTCTAAAGTCATTCCTTTCCTCTCTCAAATCATTCCTTTCCTCTCTCAAATCATTCCTTTCCTCTCTAAAATCATTCCTTTCCTCGCTATAACCATTCCTTTCTTCTCTAAAATCATTCCTTTCTTCTCTAAAGTCATTCCTTTCCTCTCTAAAATCATTCCTTTCCTCTCTCAAATCATTCCTTTCTCTCTCAAATCATTCCTTTCTCTCTCAAATCATTTCTTTCTCTCTCAAATCGTTTCTTTCTCTCTCAAATCATTCCTTTCATCTCTCAAATCATTCCTTTCCTCTCTAAAATCATTCCTTTTCTCTCTCAAATCATTCCTTTCATTTCAAATCATTCCTTTCCTCTCTCAAATCATTCTTTTCTCTCTCAAATCATTCCTTTCATTTCAAATCATTCCTTTCATTTCAAATCATTCCTTTCCTCTCTCAAATCATTCCTTTCCTCTCAAATCATTCCTTTCCTCTCTAAAATCATTCCTTTCCTCTCTCAAATCATTCCTTTCCTCTCTCAAATCATTCCTTTCCTCTCTCAAATCATTCCTTTCCTCTCTAAAACAATTCCTTTCCTCTCTAAAACAATTCCTTTCCTCTCTCAAATCATTCTTTTCCTCTCTCAAATTATTGTTCACCCACGTTAAATGTCTCTCCACACTGAACGTCATGTCAATGTACATAGAAAGCCTGTCACGTCCCTGCGTATAGCAAATTCATTGCTGCACACTAAACGTCATGTCATTGTACATGGATAGTCCGTCTCTGCATACGGCACATCACGTCCCTGCACATGGCAAATCCATTACTGCACACTAAACGTCATGTCATTGTACATGGATAGTCCGTCTCTGCATACGGCACATCACGTCCCTGCACATGGCAAATCCATTACTGCACACTAAACGTCATGTCATTGTACATGGATAGTCCGTCTCTGCATACGGCACATCACGTCCCTGCACATGGCAAATCCATTACTGCACACTGAACGTCATGTTATTTTACATTGAAAGCCCGTCACTGCACACGGAACGTTTATGTTATTGGGCCAATTAGATGCTACTCAACAGCTATCACAAATTCTAGTTATACTTCGTCAAATCTTTCTTTCCTCTCTAAAGTCATTCCTTTCCTCTCTAAAATCATTCCTTTCCTCTCTAAAATCATTCCTTTCCTCGCTAGAACCATTCCTTTCTTCTCTAAAATCATTCCTTTCTTCTCTAAAATCATTCCTTTCCTCTCTAAAATCATTCCTTTCCTCTCTCAAATCATTCCTTTCCTCTCTCAAATCATTTCTTTCTCTCTCAAATCATTTCTTTCTCTCTCAAATCATTTCTTTCTCTCTCAAATCATTTCTTTCTCTATCAAATCATTTCTTTCTCTCTCAAATCATTTCTTTCTCTCTCAAATCATTTCTTTCTCTCTCAAATCATTTCTTTCTCTCTCAAATCATTTCTTTCTCTCTCAAATCATTCCTTTCATCTCTCAAATCATTCCTTTCCTCTCTAAAATCATTCCTTTTCTCTCTCAAATCATTCCTTTCATTTCAAATCATTCCTTTCCTCTCTCAAATCATTCTTTTCTCTCTCAAATCATTCCTTTCATTTCAAATCATTCCTTTCCTCTCTCAAATCATTCCTTTCCTCTCTCAAATCATTTCTTTCTCTCTCAAATCATTTCTTTCTCTATCAAATCATTTCTTTCTCTCTCAAATCATTTCTTTCTCTCTCAAATCATTTCTTTCTCTCTCAAATCATTTCTTTCTCTCTCAAATCATTCCTTTCATCTCTCAAATCATTCCTTTCCTCTCTAAAATCATTCCTTTTCTCTCTCAAATCATTCCTTTCATTTCAAATCATTCCTTTCCTCTCTCAAATCATTCTTTTCTCTCTCAAATCATTCCTTTCATTTCAAATCATTCCTTTCCTCTCTCAAATCATTCCTTTCCTCTCAAATCATTCCTTTCCTCTCTAAAATCATTCCTTCCCTCTCTAAAATCATTCCTTTCCTCTCTCAAATCATTCCTTTCCTCTCTCAAATCATTCCTTTCCTCTCTAAAACAATTCCTTTCCTCTCTCAAATCATTCTTTTCCTCTCTCAAATTATTGTTCACCCACGTTAAATGTCTCTCCACACTGAACGTCATGTCAATGTACATAGAAAGCCTGTCACGTCCCTGCGTATAGCAAATTCATTGCTGCACACTAAACGTCATGTCATTGTACAGTACATGGATAGTCCGTCTCTGCATACGGCACATCACGTCCCTGCACATGGCAAATCCATTACTGCACACTAAACGTCATGTCATTGTACATGGATAGTCCGTCCCTGCACAAGGCAAATCCATTACTGCACACTGAACGTCATGTTATTTTACATGGAAAGCCCGTCACTGCACACGGAACGTTTATGTTATTGGGCCAATTAGATGCTACTCAACAGCTATCTCAAATTCTAGTTATACTTCGTCAAATCTTTCTTTCCTCTCTAAAGTCATTCCTTTCCTCTCTCAAATCATTCCTTTCCTCTCTAAAATCATTCCTTTCCTCGCTAGAACCATTCCTTTCTTCTCTAAAATCATTCCTTTCTTCTCTAAAATCATTCCTTTCTTCTCTAAAATCATTCCTTTCCTCTCCAAAATCATTCCTTTCCTCTCTCAAATCATTCCTTTCCTCTCTCAAATCATTTCTTTCTCTCTCAAATCATTTCTTTCTCTCTCAAATCATTTCTTTCTCTCTCAAATCATTCCTTTCCTCTCTCAAATCATTCCTTTCCTCTCTAAAATCATTCCTTTTCTCTCTCAAATCATTCCTTTCATTTCAAATCATTCCTTTCCTCTCTCAAATCATTCTTTTCTCTCTCAAATCATTCCTTTCATTTCAAATCATTCCTTTCCTCTCTCAAATGTTTCCTTTCCTCTCTCAAATCATTCCTTTCCTCTCTAAAACAATTCCTTTCCTCTCTCAAATCATTATTTTCCTCTCTCAAATTATTGTTCACCCACGTTAAATGTCTCTCCACACTGAACGTCATGTCAATGTACATAGAAAGCCTGTCACGTCCCTGCGTATAGCAAATTCATTGCTGCACACTAAACGTCATGTCATTGTACATGGATAGTCCGTCTCTGCATACGGCACGTCACGTCCCTGCACATGGCAAATCCATTACTGCACACTGAACGTCATGTTATTTTACATGGAAAGCCCGTCACTGCACACGGAACGTTTATGTTATTGGGCCAATTAGATGCTACTCAACAGCTATCTCAAATTCTAGTTATACTTCGTCAAATCTTTCTTTCCTCTCTCAAATCCTTCTTTTCCTCTCTTAAGTCATTCCTTTCCTCTCTAAAATCATTCCTTTCCTCTCTAAAATCATTCCTTTCCTCTCTAAAATCATTCCTTTCCTCTCTAGAACCATTCCTTTCTTCTCTAAAATCATTCCTTTCTTCTCTACAATCATTCCTTTCTTCTCTAAAATCATTCCTTTCTTCTCTAAAATCATTCCTTTCTTCTCTAAAATCATTCCTTTCTTCTCTAAAATCATTCCTTTCTTCTCTAAAATCATTCCTTTCTTCTCTAAAATCATTCCTTTCCTCTCTAAAATCATTCTTTTCCTCTCTCAAATTATTGTTCACCCACGTTAAATGTCTCTCCACACTGAACGTCATGTCAATGTACATAGAAAGCCTGTCACGTCCCTGCGTATGGCAAATTCATTGCTGCAAACTAAACGTCATGTCATTGTACATGGATAGTCCGTCTCTGCAAACGGCACGTCACGTCCCTGCACATGGCAAGTCCATTACTGCACACTGAACGTCATGTTATTTTACATGGAAAGCCCGTCACTGCACACGGAACGTTTATGTTATTGGGCCAATTAGATGCTACTGAACAGCTATCTCAAATTCTAGTTATACTTCGTCAAATCTTTCTTTCCTCTCTCAAATCCTTCTTTTCCTCTCATTCCTTTCCTCCCTGAAATCATTCTTTTCCTCTCTTAAGTCATTCCTTTCCTCTCTCAAATCATTCCTTTCGTCCCTCAAATCATTCTTTTCCTCTCTCAAATCATTCTTTTCCTCTATCAAATCATTCTATTCCTCTCTCAAATGATTATTATCTTCTCTCAAATTATTCTTTTCCACTCTTAAATTATTGTTCACCTGCGTAAAAAGCCCCTGCACACTAAACATCATGTAAATGTACATAGAAGCTAGTCACGTCCCTGCGTATGGCAAGCCCATTTCTGCCCAATAAACGCCATACATTGAATGGCCGTCACCGCGAATGGCACGTCACGTCCCTGCACATGGCAAGTCCATTGCTGCACACTGAACGTCATGTCATTATACATGGAAAGCCCGTCACCGCGAAAGGCACGTCACGTCCCTGCACATGGCAAGTCCATTGCTGCACACTGAACGTCATGTCATTATACATGGAAAGCCCGTCACCGCGAAAGGCACGTCACGTCCCTGCACATGGCAAATCCATTGCTGCACACTGAACGTCATGTCATTGCACATGGAAAGGCCGTCACCACGAATGGCACTTCACTTTCCTTCACATGGCAAGTCCATTGCTGCCCAATAAACCCCATACATGGAATGCCCGTCACCGCGAATGGCACGCCACGTCTCGGCACATGGCAAATCCATTTCTGCACTCTGAACGTCATGTCATTGTATACATGGAAAGGCCGTCACTGCGAAAGGCACGTCACGTCCCTGTATATGGCAAGACCATTGCTGCACACTGAACGTCATGTCATTATGCATGGAAACATTGGAAAGCCCGTCACCGCGAAAGGCACGTCACGTCCCTGCACATGGCAAGTCCATTGCTGCACACTGAACGTCATGTCATTATACATGGGAAGCCCGTCACCGCGAAAGGCACGTCACGTCCCTGCACATGGCAAGTCCATTGCTGCACACTGAACGTCATGTCATTGTACAGGGAAAGGCCGTCACCACGAATGGCACTTCACGTCCCTGCACATGGCAATTCCATTGCTGCCCAATAAACCCCATACATGGAATGGCCGTCACCGCGAATGGCACGCCACGTCTCGGCACATGGCAAGTCCATTGCTGCACTCTGAACGTCATGTCATTGTATACATGGAAAGACCGTCACTGCACACGGCGCTTTTATGCTGGTAGGTCAATTAGACGTTATTGATCTGGTATCCAAATTATTCATAACCATCGTCAAATCATGGTTTCTATAATTAATAATCGTCAAATTATTGTTTTCCCCGTTCAAATTATTGTTTTCCTCGTTCAAATTATTGTTTTCCTCGTTCAAATTATTGTTTTCCTCGTTCAAATTATTGTTTTCCTCGTTCAAATTATTGTTTTCCTCGTTCAAATTATTGTTTTCCTCGTTCAAATTATTGTTTTCCTCGTTCAATGTTTGTTTTCCACTCTCGAACTATTGTTTTCCTCGTTCAAATTATTGTTTTCCACTCTCAAATTATTGTTTTCCACTCTCAAATTATTGTTTTCCTCGTTCAAATTATTGTTTTCCACTCTCAAATTATTGTTTTCCACTCTCAAATTATTGTTTTCCTCGTTCAAATTATTGTTTTCCTCGTTCAAATTATTGTTTTCCTCGTTCAAATTATTGTTTTCCACTCTCAAATTATTGTTTTCCTCGTTCAAATTATTGTTTTCCACTCTCAAGTTATTGTTTTCCTCGTTCAAATTATTGTTTTCCTCGTTCAAATTATTGTTTTCCTCGTTCAAATTATTGTTTTCCACTCTCAAGTTATTGTTTTCCTCGTTCAAATTATTGTTTTCCTCGTTCAAATTATTGTTTTCCACTCTCAAATTATTGTTTTCCACTCTCAAATTATTGTTTTCCACTCTCAAATTATTGTTTTCCACTCTCAAATTATTTTATTGTTTTATACGTTCAAATTATTGTTTTCCACCCTCAAATTATTGTTTTCCACCCTCAAATTATTGTTTTCCACCCTCAAATTATTGTTTTCCACCCTCAAATTATTGTTTTCCACCCTCAAATTATTGTTTTCTACCCTCAAATTATTGTTTTCCACTCTCATATTATTGTTTTCATATTTTTTTGGAATTTTGTCCGAAACGGCGCCCCATACGGGTAACAGGTTTGCAGCTAAGTTAGCCGACAAATGGGATGGCCCTTATATCATAAGTAAGAAGTGTTCTCCACACACTTATGTTTTGGCTAAATCTCAAACTAAGCGCCCCCTTAAGGGTACTTATAATGTGGATCATTTAAAATTGCATCATGAGCGCGAGCGTGAGCTCGATACGCCCCTTGCAACTGTCGCGAATAGCGACAACGGCGATTCTGCCCCTTTAACTACCGACCATGCGTCAGACAATGGTGAACAACCTTTACGCAAACGGTTACGCCCACGAAATTCTCTAACTAATCGGGTAATAAAACCCACGAATGTTTAAATTTAACTTTTTTTAAGTGATTAGTTTGTTTTTGTAGTCCACTTTCTTTGTATTCATGTTTTAATTTTTGTTTATTTATTTGGCCAATGTATATCTTGTGTATTATGATGTATTAACTTCGAGGATCCTCCTGTATATAGCCTTTTTTTGTTGTTGGCGTGTCTCGCCCTTAATTTTTTTTTTGTGCTTTTATTGTGATTTTTATTCCTATGTTTGGCAATGACATAGAACCCATGTTTTTTTTTACTTGTCTCGCGAGGACGTTTAATAAAAACTATTTTAGTACCCCTTTAATTTTAAATAATATTTTTAGTTAGGCTTACAAAAGGTCTTGTTTACGAATATAGTGTATAAATTTACAATGGCTTGTTTTCCCCAATGCGCTGGTTCCCTTTTCGACGGCATAAGAAAACGCGCATCCTAAAAACTTTCCAAGGGTTTACCCTAATCTCCAAAAAACTTTCCACGGGCTCGACCTTACACGTGTTGGAGCAAGCTAGAGTTGAACGACTCGCCCCCTACTTTTTGTTGGCCAGGAGGTCAACAAGGGCGAACTGCAGAGTAGCCAAAAAGGAGAAATGAGTTGAAACTTAAAAAGGAGTGTGCACGAGGCTTTGGTGAGAACAAGTCGCTCTAAAAACACGCGACGATGAAAAAGGATTTTCGGCTCGGATACGAACGTTGAAGCGGGCGCCCCAACGTCCAAGCCGCGGCTCCAGGCAACCAGCCACAAAGAAAAGCGTCATCCAAAAAGTGCGCGAAACCGCGAATGCGTGGAAAAAACGGAACCCGAGGTCCATCCTTGGAACAATGAAAACTATACGGTACCGTAACTCTTTTATTAATGGGAACCATCCAACCCTATGTTTTTATTAATTAACTAGTATTGAATTTATGTTTATTTTTGTGTTAGGTTATTTTTGTTTAGTTAATGTATTTTTGTTTAGTTAAGTTAGCTTTAAGTTTAGTATTAAAAATTAATCATTGCCAGTTCCATGCGTTTGTTTCTGTCTTTTAAATGCTGACACTTTTTCCAATCTCAATAACTTTCCCCTAGACAACTGTTTAACTGAAATAACTGTTTAACCCACTTCCCCTTATATAACCCTTTGTTTTTAATTTAAAAATAAAAGAGTGTCACAATCGATGGATACAGTCGTCGAATCATATATCTGCGTTGCTTAACCAACAATAGAGCCCAAAGTGTTTTGCAGTTATTTATGGAAGGTGTTAGGGAACTCGGTTTGCCATTGCGCGTGCGAGGGGATAAGGGTACTGAAAACGTACATGTCGCTAGATACATGATAGAAAATAGGGGTTTAAATAGAGGCAGCTTTATCGCTGGATTATCTGTCCACAACCAGAGGATCGAGAGATTATGGAGAGAAGTGAATAGACTTGTTTCTGACTACTATAGAGCGTTATTTACATTTATGCAAGAACATGGCTTGTTGGATTGCCATAACGAACGTCACATTTATAGTTTGCATTATACGTACTTGCCTAGAATCAGCCAGTCCTGTAGTAGTTTGCTAGACTCTTGGAATTATCACTCTTTAAGCACCGAAAATGCTCATTCGCCTATTCAGCTATGGGCAATATCGAGAATGAATTTATTTGATATTGAAAGGCAAAATGAAGAATATTCTTTAAACCCGGATTCGTATGGTACTGAAGAAATTGAAAATACACCAATAGAAACAAACAACAACGTAGTTGTTGAAGATTGCCAGATGCTCTTGACTACGGAACAAACACGTTATCTGCAGAACACCATAGATCCTGTACTAGATGATTGAAACCACGGTATTGATACATATCTAAGAATCTTGGCTTTATTGCAAGAATGGCTTGAAAACTGATTGAAAAAATTTAAATATTAATAGGAATAAGCTAATTCCTAAATGGTTTAAGTGCGGTTGTGAAGCGGTAGAGTGCATCATACTTATTAGCCGAGTGTAGTAAGGATAGTTTCTATGCACTTTCAAAACATAACATAGTTAATGGTGTTTTTCTTCTAATCCTGACGCATGTTTTTTTACACTTTGTATTGTCTCTTTTTTTCACGATAAGGGTTTTCTGAACTTTGTGTATTTTAACGAAACAAAGGTACTAAATTTTGGTGTGTGACGGACGTTAGTTATATTAAATACGAAGTTCATTGGCTCTGTGTGCCTTACTTCAATGAAAACAACCAGTATCGCAAAATGTTTTGTAAGTTAATCATTTTTACCCCCAATCTGTCAGCACGTGGAGGAAACTTCACTTCTTTACGTTCTGAAATTTTAAAGGTAAACGTTACCATGTTAATAGAGCGATTTGGTGACATCTCAGATTATCTGAGGTGACATCAAGTGCGCGAAAATGCAGGGGATAAACTAAGAGTCATAAGAAGACATAACTACCTTAGAACTTTCGTACTAAACTCATGCGGTGATACGGGTCATCAAAACATTGCGTAAAAATCATGGAAATTGACTAAAGGCTGAAACTTCTAATATGACTTGCTCAGCTTGTTTTAAGTTATCCTTCGTAATCAAAATTGTTCGATACTTCATTTATAATATCGATGCTACTGTGAAGGGAAATTTCTCGAGGAAGAACATCTGAGTGCAATGCTTAAGCTTTTATATATATCGGCTAAACCTGTCACTCAGTTTTCAATTTAGTATAGTTGTTGTGTGCGTTGGTTTTTCATTAAATTTCCATTGATATAAACGGTTTTTATTCCTAATATGGAAAACGGTACATTGTTAACGAGATTACAAAGAGTTTTGGCATGGCTTGGCTAATTGAGGGCACCAGTGAGTTTAATAACATGGTCCTTGGTTTCGTATCGCCCCAATTACTCAATTGACTATATGGAATTTATTCCATAACAAGAGCCAAGATAATCTCCTGTGTTATATGCAAATTTTACATTCATAGTTCAGTTCGGGAAGATAGGAAACCTTTCAACGTTTTAGAAGTTATTGGTGACCTCATATAGCAAAGCAAAGCCGTGTAATATCAGAAGTAAATAGGGTTCTGTAATAATGAAATGTTTAAACAAAAATGTTTTAACGATTGTGCACGCTTCAATGAATTAATTGCAGCTATTATAAAACAATCGTCTTCGTATTTATCATTGAAAGTAATAATGTTGCGTTATATACGTCTTAAAATGTTAAATAAGTCCTTGTTTGGAAATGTTTTAATAGAAATTTAGTTTAGTAACGGCCGAAACCTTGTGTGTTCATTAATCCGAAATTCATGTTATACTTGAAATCTTCGTAAGTTTCATGTACAGCTGGGAGACTGAGTTTTAAGGCGCAGGTACTTGATTCCGGGAGCTTCTTTGAATGCAGAAACTCAATCGAAGGTGATGCGTCAAAACCCAAAGGTGGAACGTCGTCCATGCCCGTGAAAAAAATTAGCACATCTTTAAGCTGTAATGGACCTTGGTTTTCTTCCATTTCGTATATGTATTCCCGAAAGAAGGTCATTGCATCAACTTCTTTTTGGAACTTGTTGCTTCCCCTTTCAGAATATTTAATTGCTCCACACAGCTGCAATAGTTTAGAAGCGGTCAAAGGTTCACTTGAGTAACAGAAAAGTTTTTCAAAAACGTCTGGATAACTTTTTATTTTCTCGTGCAAATTTAACGTTTTCAGCCCTTCTATGAGTCTTTTTCGGGCGTCAGAACATCTTGTTAATACGCAAGAACGAACAATATCTTGGATTATTTCATTTTTGTTTTCAATTTTCAGTATTGGTTTGGTACTCCCAGCAAAATATCTCAATTCCGAAAGTTCATCTCCAACGTTTTGTAACGCCTCTAAAGTGTGACAATTTTGGAAGCGAAAAAGCTTATCTTGTACATCATAATCTTGAACGTCAGAAATGTCCACAGGAATGAGACTTGTATCTTGAAATAAAGAGCGATAAGTAACTTTTGAAAAACATCTTGGCCCTGGTCCACCTTGTACAAGGGAAAGTGAGAAAGCGAGTCCAGCGTAATAGTATTCTTCTGCTTCTTCGGCGTCTTTATTCTTGTTCAAATATTTATTGTTCTCAGGGCCGCAAAAAATGCGACTAGAAACAATGTCTTTAATGAGAAGGCGGAAAAATTCTCTTTTTGGCCCACCCGCGTCAATAGCACCCTCGGCAGTTTCCAAATCATCAGCAAAACATACCGAGATTTTATGCTCTGAATTGAATCCGCGTTTCTTAAAGGTTCTTATCGCACATTCCAAAACCCGTTTCCGGTTTATGTTAAATATAGAAACCTATACGTTGTTGATTTTTTCAGCTAGCTCTCTTAGTATTTCATAAGCAGTCATCATTTCCACTTCAGGATTTTCATGATTATTGGGACTCGTGATATCGGTAATGTCGTTGTTATAAGAGTCGGTTAAGTCGTTGTTGTAAGCGTCGGTTGAGTCGTTAGGAGCTTCCACTAACATAGTTGGATCAGAAGGATCGCCATCACTTAAAATCTGAAGAAAGTTAACATAAAGATCGGAATCATAAAATGTGCTTTCGGAATTGTTGATAGTTAACGACGAGGTTGTGGAGTCTTCGCGTGCTGGAAATTGACCCTGTGTCGATGAATTGTTGATGGTTGACGACGAGGTTGAAACTGAAAATTATATTTGAATAATGTTTCACTATGAAGAGAGGTGTTATAGAGATATGTCAGTTGTAACCTAGGCAAAACTTCATGCGTCTACCTAAGGCAGTAGACGGCCATGTTTAAAAACGTATTAAGTGCTCCCTCTGGCGAGCCGCCCCGTTATAAAGGGGTTGTAAAAAATGCCTTCCATTAAATCCTGAATCCTATTTCCTTTCTCTGTTCGAAATAGCATAGGCGACGTTTACTAGGACTTTGAAATAGCTAGAAGCTAATCTCAACTTTCGCTTTAAACCGTCAGTTCAATTGGCAACCATCTTTTGAGGACTCCATATTTTTTTAAGCCGCAGCGAGGGTGAGAAATTTTCAAAAACGCCTGTTCGGCTTTTTTCCTCAATAAAGGGGAATGGGTTTGACTAGAACTAGATTTAGAATCAGATGAATTTTTATCGCTTCTTCTACTAATTACAAACATCGAAAGATCTAAAAATCAAAATTAATTCAGATTTCATCAATAACTTAAATGTAGTAGCTCCAACCACTAGCGTTGCCCTGTCTTTCAGCTAACAAAATTTCCGCGTCACGTGATATGTTGAGCAATGTGATATTCTCAGTGCGCGAAATAAATTCTGCCATGTATATTTTCGTTAGATGGAAGGCAGGGAGTTTAGCCATTATTCGTAGGTGCTACTTTTAACCAATCGATGAATTATGAAAATATTTAGATTTTTAAAATCGTTAACTGACAACCGCATCTTTCTCTAAATCAAGTCCAAAGGAGAGTCGATGAATGATATCTTTTCCGATTTTAAAAATTCATCAGCTTAAACAAACGCTAAAATCCATGATCTAAATCAAAAGTTTCACAGTTGCTAAGCCTTGAGTTCATGAAGGTTAACGCGATCTAAACGCTAGTATTCAAAATAATAAGTCAAATTTACAGACAAACTATTGGACTCGAAAATTACAGATTCTATTTTATTTAGGCGACATTATCCTAAAGCCGTCAACGAAAAGAGACACCACAGAAAGAAAAATTTTATGTTGCTGCCTGCAGTATCAAAGTTCCCACTGTAGGTGGGACAAAAAGCTCTGTAACATATATACTTCTCACGACGCGTTAACTGAGGTTTTTAATACTTTTTTTTTCCGCCCAACTGCCTTTTACCCTACACATCACTTGAGAAACTGGCTCTTTATCCATTACAAGGAACTGTATGAATTTCTGGTCTTATTTATAACACTAATTTTCAAGGAAGAAACCCTAATTGCGCAAATGCCTTTACATTGTTACTTACTCTGTGTCAGCATCTATTTTTCCACGAAATTCTTCTCTAATCTCTTGCAAAATTTCTTCTTCGGTCCAAGACTTTGAAAACTTCATGCCATCTAAAACTAACCCGGCCTCATGAAGCCTAGCTTTCGCTTCGCCCTTCGGCACATTCGATGACAAAGGTCCTTCTAATAGAACTACTTCCTTCTGAAAGGAGGTTACTCCCGGTGGCCCCTTCTTTTTGTTCCTAAAATTATATTCCATATTTTACAGTTATTAATTTAAAACGAAAGAACTTCTTCACCGATCTATAGCGCTGCGAGCTGCGACAACGACGTATGAGCAAAACAGAGAAAATTAACAATAGGAGAAAGTTCAATGTAGCCAAGTACAAACTATTACATTATCAAACAAGCTGGAACAGGGCCTTCACGTGCATAACCCCGCCCTCCAAATTGTAATTGCCTTCTCCATAGCTGTGCTAATTAATTAGTTAGCTAATCGAACTTCTAATTAATTAGCAAACATTTACTAATTGAAAATGGTAATTGGATTTTAATTACATTGGTGCTAATTGAGAAGTAATTCTAATTAATAAGTATGCATCGGAAAGGTAATTATCTAATTAAAATTTTATTTGATTTAGGATTAATTAATTAGCCAATTGGATTTTCAATTAATCTTTTACGCCAATTTGAATTTAAAACTAAAAATCGAGGAATATACTTTTGATTCATCTATTTGAATATGAAAAAGGCCTAATTATATTGATGAGGAAATCTTAGTGCTACTCTTAATTTTTCAGCTCCTCAAAACATGAGAGAATACTAGTACTAGTAGAAAATTTCGTAAATTTTAAATCGTAACTGCCCCATTTCGAAATTTCGACTGTTTTTCCTCTTGAATTAATAGCATTGCCCATGGATTTACTACTCAGGAGTCCATTATAGGAACTGTGGGAAGAAAATGAAGAAATGAGACAAAATTTAACGTGACGGAAGGCTCGAGGCTTGTCTCATTTTTCGAGAATAATTCACGGCTTCCGTACCAGGTTTTTAATGGCATTAAAACATTAAACTTTGCATTACCAAAGTACTAAATCCATGGGCACTTTTAAACTTTTATGTTTACTTATGGTTTTTTTTACCTTAATTAGACAAATAATTAATTTGAAATTAGTAATTCTAATAAATTAGTTTGATAAATAAATGCCTAATTTCTAATTGAATATAATTAGTTCATAAATATTTACCTAATTGCTAATTATAATTCAGTTAGTTGCCAGCTAATTAGCACAGCTCTGCAGTCCATACTTTAACATTATAAATTGAAACTTACTTAAGAATGGACTTCCTTGTCGTTTTGGCACTCATAGCGAAGTTGAACTTTGGCACTTGATTTGATTGAGAACTGGACGACTGGCTGGGATGATTAGATAAGCCCCGATTATATGGTTGAAATGTTCTCCTAAGTTCCGCTCCAACAGAACCCTCGGTTATGGGATTAACCAGAGGTGGATTAGGGGAAGTTATGAATGAGCCATAGGGCTCACTGTGGGGGCATTTTATTTACGAGAAAGAGGAAGAGGAACGGCTGGGTGGGTTAAAATTCCTCCCCTCAATCAACGGAGTAAGATTAAGGTCTCTACCTGGTGGATGTTAAGAGAAGTAACACGGGAAATTGAGAAAATGGCCTCCGAAGTTAAGCTTGAAAACTCTTCGCGACCTATTATGAGTATTAACAGCTCTAAAAGTTATGAAGAAGTATCAGCTCAATGTAATTTTTATTTAATGGTCAAACAAAATATGAGAAATAAGTCTGTAGGTTATAACATAGATAAAAAACCGACAAAAAGTAGCGAAAAATCGGAAAAGATAGCTAAGCCTTTGCCGCGCTTTAAATCAGTTTCAACCCAGTGCTTGACTTTAATAAACCCCGTCACAATACCACCAAAGAAATCGGATGTTAAACGGAAAGGTATTTACCCTGCTTTGGAACTTAAAATATGGGCCACCAACGCTACTCTAGTTTCAGAGGAAGTCTCAAAATAGCTGAGATCATTTTTTAATTGTTCTATTAACTTCTTAATAATGGGGAAAGTCCGCGCCTCCCGACGATTGTTCCATTTCTAACTATAAACGACTCTTGACTGAGTAAGCCTTGTACATCATACACTAAACTAAGCAGACGCTATTTTCAATCCGTTAGGTGGCGATATCGTTACCCTGCTATCCTCGCGAATTCTCTCTCATTTTTGGGGGGCTTAAAAATAAAGAGTAGCTCTATGTTCCCCCATCGCTTTTATAAAGCATTTGCCCATCCAGAAATTCGGCCTCTTTCGTAACTTCCCCTAATACACCTCTGGATTAACTCTAGTTTCGTAATTGTTTCTTTGCACAGTGGTAACGTTTTCATTCAGTGTTTGTAAAAGCCTTTCGCTCCCGATAGCGATAATATTTTCTAAAGTCTCCCGAACCATACAGTTACTGCGAGATTCTGAATCCATAGGAAAATATTCAATATCCTATTGAAACCGTTATGTTAACTGTTTTGCTTGAAACGCGACAACCTAGGCTAAAACACAATCTCGAATTCTCGATGGCACGCGTGAGAAGCTACTAGCTTGAACCAGCTTTTCTATCATTCTGCTGGGAAAAAAAAATGTATGCCCCTGGTGGTAGCTAAGAACATCGTGGGAAATATTTCCTAAGGGAGAGAAAACATAGCTATTGGAACTTAAAATTGAAAAATAGACCTGACCTTCATCCTTTCTGAAAAGACGATCATTTTTAAACAAATAGCCTACTTGCAAAACCTTGTATTATTAGTAAACCTATTTAATTTTACCCTATCGCTGAAAATAACTTCAAAATAATGACATTTGCGAAGATTAAAGTAAAACTGACTTGCCTTATGCGTTTTTCGGTAGGATTGCACTATATCTATTCACATAAAATAACGGTCTTACCTGACTAATTAGACCATGGGGAGATCAAATAAAATAGTTAAAAAAAAATTGGCCCGCCGCAAGTATTTTTAATTTTTTTTCGAAAATTTCAAAATTGTATGTTTTTACCGTAACTCCTGTATACCGTATTCCGCACTCAGTCTTGTAAAAAACGTACAAGTTTTTGAAAGCCGCCCAGTTTTCGGTAATGGATCTAAACTTAATTAATAGCCGATAATTTGGAAAAGGCGCATTATTTTGGCTGAAGGAACTAAATTTTAAAACTCATATTTAGGAAAAGGGGCATAATTTTTGGTGAAGGCACTAAATTCAAAAACCGATATCTTGGAAAAGGTGGAAACTAGTTAACCTAACCTGGTGATTTCAAATTTTCAAACGAAGTTTTGGCCCAGTTCCGGCGGACGAATATTTTTTAAACTATTTTATTTGAACTCCCCATGGTCTAATTAGTCAGGTAAGACCGTTATTTCATGTGAATAGATATAATGCAATTGTACCCGTTTTTCATCGTCTTCGTGTCATAACGAAAATCTAAGGTTAGGGGTGTTTTAATATTGGCCAACCATTATTTATGTGATTTTTACCGAAGGGTCGGTTATTCATGAAATCCCGTACGCTACCCGTGAAATTCAACTTAAGAAATCCGAAATCAATGCTGATTTCGAAATCAAATAAAAAATCCGAAATCAGCAACGAAATCACAAAATCGGCGAAGAAATCATAAAATCAGTAAACAAATCACAAAATCAGTAAACAAATCACAAAATCAGTAAACAAATCACAAAATCAAGAAAGATATCACGAAATCACGAAATCAACAAAGAAATCGCGAAATCACAAAATCAGTAAAGAAATCGTGAAATCCATTACAAAATTCGTGAAATCCAAAATCCAAAGAAATCACAAAATCCGAGGAAATCACTGGGAAAATCTCAAAATCCAAGGAAATCACGCGAAAAACCTCAAAATCCAGCGAAATCAAGACAAATATTGCAAAATCCGTCAAAATCACTGTAGAAATATAAAAATCCGACGGAATCACGGGAAAAATCTCAAAATTCGATGAAATCCATTGGATCCAAAGAAATCAAATTGGATTTAGAAATACCGTACAATTTTTCCAACACGTCCGACCGATGTGTTTTACAGTATTTGTGCCTTTTTAATAGGCGTAATGTTACAGTTGTATCAATACAGACCTTGTATTTCTAATGGAACAGGCAATACCGCAGAGTTGAGCCTAAAAACAAAGATGGTAAATGTTTGACCTATCGGGTCACGACATTGCAGCGGTGTCACGTGTCGAACGTTAAAGCGACCTTCACCACAATAAACCACATGATTGTGGTATTTCCGGTCCCTTTCGATATACTGGGTTTGTAGTGTTGCAGCTGAGTACTAGAATTACAGTAGTTAGTCTCGTTTCATAGCAAAACGCCAACCTATTCCAACCAGGACAAATTGGACTAAATGTTTATTTTTAGTGACGGTCGCGGTAACGTTCAACTAAAGGCAGTGCTTTATGCCGAACGCTTTCCACACCAACGATATCCGGTGCGAAACACCTCTATCGACATTGGCGAACACCAATTCGTGATTTCGTTAGTGCAAGATCGTGGACGTAGAAGAAACTGTACTGTCTGCAATGAGGATAGAGATTTTGACATCGTAGCACGTTTTGAAGACAATTCATGCTAATAGTAGAGTGGTGGAACAAGAAGTTGCACTAAACCATTCTTCTGTTCTTGCCAGTTTACAAGGGCATCACAAAAGAAATAATCATCAGGCCTTAACGGACGAGGATTACCTAAGACGGCTAGACCTTTCTTAAGGCTCGTTTACATGTGCGCGAGAAATGGAAAAAGTCGAAGCGTAAAGCTGAGAGATGAGGCGTATTGGGGTTTGCGTTCCCTAGGCGTACCGTTTACAAACAAGCGAGAACTTTTTAAGTCGCGCTTGTTGCTCATAGATGAAGCGGGTGTTCCGAATAAGCTCCGATCTGCCGTGGTAGATTTTTCAGCTCATGTTTGCTTGTCGCAAAGAGTCACGTGATTTTCCAAGCCAATAATAGCCAAGGACCGAATATCGTTTGATATTTTTGCGTTTGTTTATCTCGCGAAATAGGCCTAGGCACCACCATTGAGAATGTCTTTAAAAGAAAGAAAAGAACAAGATAAAATTTTTGAAATACGTGTAATCACATTGCACGATCATTTAAGCTAGACAATTAAAACAACATTATTCTCAAGCCCAAGTAGAGAAAATATATATAAATTATATCAAATAAGGTTAATCCAAAAGGCGAAAATAGCCTTCTTTGTTTCTATATCTCCATATAGGATGTACCCACCAACGACGTTCCATTCTATTTTTGTTATAAATGTCGAATGTATTTCAAAACCAATAGTTTATTTTTAACCAGAAGCAAACTAACGACAGTCGACGCCATTTTAGTTGTTTACTTCCGACTGAAAGGCAACTCTGCAATCTAGGCTCATGCTACCGCCCAGCTCGTATGTAAACGAAGGAGCGGGTGGAGCAGCGGGAACAAACGCTTTTGGCAGACGCGATTTTTTTAGGCGCGAGAAAAAGATTCGACTTTCAACTTCTACTCTCCGCTTTAAGCTTAATTCTCGCGCACATGTAAACGAGCCTTTACTAGCAGAGTTATCAGAAACACGAAGTATATAATACTTCTCATCGAGAGAAGTGTACCACCAAGCGGGGTAAGTGTAACGTCATTCTTCCCAAGATCGGAACATTTGGAGCAAGGTTACTAAACCAAATCACATACGCGATAAATAGTACCCTCATCATTAGTCTATTTGCGTTAAACTATTTGGCAAGACGCGCTTGTGGGTTTTTGTTACACCCCAAGAAGAGGTTAGAGAGTTGATTTGCTGAGGATTTAGTGCCAAACAGTTATAGAATTCACCCCGTGCACGGTGCGATGCCCATCAGTAGTTTGTTGAGCGGGAGAGCAAACAAAAAGGGTGAGCCTGGGAAGAATGACGTTACGTAACTAATGTATTAAGATGATACAGAGTGGCCATCTTCTTCTATTATCCCCTTCTGCTAGTACTCTCTCTCTCTTTATCAATGAAATTCCCCCACAGTGAAGTCTAAGAAATTTTTGTATATCGTAACTGCCCCATTTCGAAATCTCGACTAGTTTTCCTTCTTGAATTAATAGCAGTGCTCGTGGATTTACTACTCAGGAGTTAATTTTAGGAACTGTGTCAAGAAAATGAAGAAATGAGACAAATTTTAACATGACGGAAGGCTCGAAGCTTGTCTCACTTTTCGAGAATAATTCACGGCTTCCGTACTCATTTTTCGAGGGTATTAAAGGAAAGCGCGGCTCCGTTGGTGCCCCTTAAAGATGGTTTTTCTGCTACATAGTGGCTAAGCTTGCTAAAGGCAGCTAGTTAAGCCAAAGGCTGGCAGTGGCGTCGCTAGGCCTTTTTTGGCCTATAGCCCCCCCCCCAAATGTTAAACTTAGCCCCCCCCCCAAAATAATCCGTAAACCCTACCAAAAATTGCTGTTGGCAACCTAAAATTCTGTAGCAATATATAAAAACTTTTCAATATCAAACAGTAAAATTTTGAAAAAAAAAAAACAGATAGAGCAAGTAAAATGTTTCATGTTCTTTCGAAGGGAGTCCCAATAGTGTTGACTAAAAGCTAACCAAAACTAAAAATAAACCTAAGACGAGTGAAAATCCTTCATAATCGGTTCCGTAGTCTTTATCAATGAAAGGTTGTATATTTTTAAAATATGAATAATTTCACGTTGACACAAATTTACGGATAGTTATAAAGGTCTACACATTTTCCAATGAAACCATTATGCAATTTTTTATATTAAGTTCTTATAATTACTTTTAAACTGTTTGATATTGAAAATTTTTTATATATTGCTACAGAATGTTAGGTTGCCAACAGCAATCTTTTGGTAGGCTTGCCGACGTGTGTCGAATTCCCTAAGACTCTTTATACTTTATCAGTTTTAGAACAGGGACTTAGGAATTCGGGTTTAGCTTCACTCGCCAGCGCCATTATGGTGTGTTTTTTTCTACAGAATCAAAGCTATTTAAGCCCCTCCTCCTGGTACAATTCTTTGTGCATGACGTAGTTCTGCAGAGTCCCTACTTATGTAAGTAAACAAACTATTGTTTTCCTCGATCGTTCAAATTATTGTTTACCTCGTTCAAATTATTGTTTTCCACGTTCAAATTATTGTTTTCCACGTTCAAATTATTGTTTTCCACTCTCAAATTGTTGTTTTCCTCGATCAAATTATTGTTTACCACTCTCAAATTATTGTTTTCCTCGATCAAATTATTGTTTTCCTCGATCAAATTATTGTTTTCCTCGTTCAAATTATTGTTTTCGTCGTTCAAATTATTGTTTTCCTCGTTCAAATTATTGTTTTCCACGTTCAAATTATTGTTTTCCTCGATCAAATTATTGTTTTCCTCGTTCAAATTATTGTTTTCCTAGTTCAAATTATTGTTTTCCTCGTTCAAATTATTGTTTTCCTCGTTCAAATTATTGTTTTCCACTCTCAAATTATTGTTTTCCACTCTCAAATTATTGTTTTCCACTCTCAAATTATTGTTTTCCACTCTCAAATTATTGTTTTCCACTCTCAAATTATTGTTTTCCACTCTCAAATTATTGTTTTCCACTCTCTAATTATTGTTTTCCACTCTCAAATTATTGTTTTCCACTCTCAAATTATTGTTGTCATATGTGTTTGGAATTTTGTCCGAAACGGCGCCCCATAGAAAAGGCTTGTTGGAGATAAAATGTCCCTTCTCACTAAAATAAAATACTTCTAGAACGATTAGCCCAAAATCCTGCTTGGAAGAAACAACGGATGGCATTCGGCAAAAGAAGGACCACGCATATTATTACCAAGTCCCGGCTCAAATTTTTTCAACAAAGAGGCAATATTGCGATTTTTGTATTTACTCCAATTCACCATTACATAGAAAGGATCTACGCTAACCACATATTTTGGGAAGATAAAAACTGAAAGGTTGAACTGTTTTTCAAACGGGCAATATTACCCGAGCTCTGTGGGAAATATAATTCTTCCATTAATACCAATGCTCCATCAAATTCAAAGCGACGACCAACATCACCTTTGAAGAGATCGCCAACAAAAATACCCCAGCTATCAAGATCACCAACAAAAATACCCCAGCCACCAAAATCACCGACCAAAATACCCCAGCCACCAAAATCACCGACCAAAATACCCCAGCCACCAAAATCACCGACCAAAATACCCCAGCCACCAAAATCACCGACCAAAATACCCCAGCCACCAAAATCACCGACCAAAATACCCCAGCCACCAAAATCTCCGACCAAAATACCCCAGCCACCAAAATATCCGACCAAAATGCCCCAGCCACCAAAATATCAGACCAAAATGCCCCAGCCACCAAAATCACCGTCCAAAATACGCCAACCACCAAATTCACCGACCAAAATACCCCAGCCACCAAAATATCCGACCAAAATACCCCAGCCACCAAAATATCCGACCAAAATACCTCAGCCACCAAAATCACCGACCAAAATACCCCAGCCACCAAAGTCAACGACCAAAGTAGCCCAGCCACCAAAATCACCGACCAAAATACCCCAGCCGCCAAGATCAACTGCAAAATTAACAAAACCACCAGCGCCTACTCTATCGCCATTGAAAGGGCCACAAATATTGCCAATAAAATTATCCAAGCCATCGTCATCCAAGATGATATTTACACAAGCATCTTTGACAATAAACAACCAAAGAAATCCCTCAAAAAGGAAAGGGAACCTTTAACGGTTTTATCTCCTAATAAAAAAAACAAATGAACTTATGATAGGCTGTGATAGAGACGACTGTAAAATTCAATGGTTTCATGCTGTGTGTTTGAAAATTGACGTAATTAAAAGTGGGAAATGGTTTTGTCCTGACTGTTCTAAACAAAATAAAATAGACATAGCTCAGAATAGGACTGCAAAGAAGATTAGTATTTATTAAATGTAAATTCGTGTCAATAAAGGGAACAAGTGTTGCTTCATACAATTTCATACAAAAGAGTTAAATTTAATCCATTGGAACAATGGAAGCGCATAGATTTGTTAAGGCGCATGCTACTAAGGCTATTTTATCCACTGTTGATACTTCTTCATCTGGAACACTGTCCAACAACTCTACCGGTATTTTAGAATGTAAAATTGCACATTTTTGCCTCATAGAACCTATCACCCTTTCTACGTCGATTCGCACATTTTCCAGTTTCCTAGTTTTTTCTACGTCATACTGAGATAGACCTTTGGTGAAAGCTGGAATTTTAATTGAAGCGCAATAAAATGCGACTTCATCCGCTATATCAAAGCGTCTACCTGCTAATATTACATCTCCAGGTATAAGTTTCTCCAGTATTCCCGAAAATATAGTTAGCAATTGATCACTTACACGTCCGCCCCACCCTTTAGAAATGAAACTAACAGTTCCTTGTGGTGAAATCCCTATTAAAAACTTAACAGTAATATTATGCTTTTAATTAGAGCATGTTTCTGCTCGACTAGTTAAGCTTGATGGCTTCTCAGTAAATACTTCGAAACAGACGATAATCACAGCAACTTGATTTCTAAAATGATCTCTAAAACACCGAGGCATAGTTGCCTGTAAGTTTTCCCTTTTTGGCCAATGTATACACCTAGATAAACGTTTATATAACGCATTTAATGTTTTGTAAAATAATCTACCAGTGGTGTTTTCGGAAACATCAAAAATATATGACAAGTGCCGATTTTATAGAGCTAATCTAAGTTTCATTAATGTCAAAATATTGCTGAAACTTGGTCAGTTTTGAGCGATTAAATAAATAAGGCTTAACTTGATCATATATTACAAAACGATAACGGAAACTGTCAATTCCTGTAAAAAAATTAACTTGCTCATCATCACCCTCAAATGAATATTCAATATATGATTTACACTTGAACCTTTTCTCCGATGCCTCTAATTTGAGTTTTTCCGATTGGAGTTGCAATTTTGCTTCCTCAGTTTTTCTGGTTTCTGATTTAATATTCAAAATTAATTCATCCAACTGTGTCTTCAATTTACGTAGTTCCAGCTCAGCCGCTTCTAGTTCAAATGTAAAACAGACGCGGCACATACTTTGTGTTTCAAGAGGGAGGGATTCTGTTTCAACTGTTTGTGTTTCACTTGATATTATGTCTGTTTGAATTCCATCACTGATATCCAGCATCTCTGTTTGTACTACTTTATTTTCTTTTCGAAACGTCTGCGTTTGTGTTAATTTATCTTTACCAAATATCTTCGTTTGTACTCCTTGATTATTTTTTAATAACCGCTCCGTTTGTATTCCTCGATCATTTTTAAATAACTCCTCCGTTTGAACTTCTTGATCTCTTCCAAGCTTTACACTATGGATTTCAATGTTTGATGCCATTTCACTAGCTCCACCAATATTTTCAGTTTCTATCTCTCCACCCCAGGATAACTGTGGTCATAAAAGTCAGTACTTTGCTACTACAGAAATACAAAACGATTCTCCGCTACAGGGGTCCTACTCTGAGGCGTTCGTTAAGGCGACTACCGAATGAAATCTTTCGTTATCGCCGAAAAGTTTCTTTAGGGGCACAAAAGTGATTCTGAGGCATTCGTTGAAGATTTTTTTCGGTAAATGGCTTCAAAAATTGTCGTTATCCCAACAAAAGGGTTTAAGGTGTCGTTTAAGGTCGTACCTAACAAACTTTCCTTTAAGAGCAATTTCAAAATGGCGGCGTATATTCTTCAACGTGCGATTTTGCGTTTAGCAATAATTGCGGATGAGCTAGCGCCTCGGGATTTTAGACGTCAAAGAGTCATGAGAGATCGAGCACAAGCGTTTGAAATGGACGATCATAGGTTTAAAAGGGTTTTTAGGATAAGAAAAGCGTTGGCTTTTAATTTGTGTGATAGACTTGAGGAGCGGCTAGCCGGACAAAATGCCCTGTCAATTCCATCAAACATTAAGGTAAGACATATTACATTATGCACTTTAAATCATTGTTAACGTCACTATAATTATACACATAGATCTTAATAGCATTGCGGTTTTACGCCGTTGGTTCGTATCAACTAGCCATAGGGCAAGATTTATTTCTTGGCGTTGGGCCGTTGGCCAGTCTACGGTAAGCCGTTGCGTCTCAAAGGTCAGCCAAGTTATTGTCGAGATTTTTACGCCCGAGGCAATACAATTTCCAGTAACCGATGAGCAACTCTTGGCTAACAAGTTTGGGTAATGAGAATGCTTTTAATTTAGAGAATTTGAGATATTATTAGTTGCTATTTCGCCGAAAGATTTAACAGAGTTGCAGGATTTCCGGGCGTAATTGGTGCAATAGACGGTACACAAATTGCAATTGTTGCACCGGCAAGTAATGATGAGGAATACAGAGAGTATCTGTATGTTAACCGGAAAGGATTCCATTCGAGTAATGCTCAAATTGTACGAAGTTTCAGACAAACTTAGTGGCTAACAATATAATACTAAATTTATTTCCATATAATTTCATAGATTTGCGACCACAATATGCGTATCATTAATTGCAATGCCAAATTCCCAGGGTCTGCTCATGACTCCCATGTTTTTCGTATGTCTCAAGTGTCAGCACATTTAGAAAGAGCGTACACTGGCGGTAAAAAAGATTTTTTGGGGTCGACTAATCTGCAGGTACTCTGAATGTCTGAAATGCAGTCCACGGTAGGAAACCTACTATTTGTTGTATGCAGGTTCGGTTCACATTTACAAATATAAGAAAACAATTCTAAAATCCGTTGCCTAACATACAGTCCAACAAAATTAGAGTTTCAACTCTGAAATCTTTTGACTAAAATGCAGTACTCTGAAATGCAGTCCTCGAAAAATAATAATTTCAACTCTAAAATCTTTTGACTAAAACGCAGTACTCTGAAATGCAGTCCTCTAAAACTATTAATTTCAACTCTGAAGTCGGTTGACTAAAATGCAGTACTCTGAAAAGCAGTCCACGAAAATAATAAATTTCAACTCTGAAATCGGTTGACTAAAATGCAGTACTCTGAAATGCAGTCCTCGAAAATTATTAATTTCAATTCTGAAATCGGTTGACTAAAATGCAGTACTCTGAAATGCACTCCTCGAAAATTACTAATTTCAACTCTGAAATCGGTTGACTAAAATGCAGTACTCTGAAAAGCAGTCCACGAAAATAATAAATTTCAACTCTGAAATCGGTTGACAAAAATGCAGTACTCTGAAATGCAGTCCTTGAAAACTATTAATTTCAACTCTGAAATCGGTTGACTAAAATGCAGTACTCTGAAAAGCAGTCCACGAAAATATTAAATTTACACTCTGAAATCGGTTGACTAAAAATTTTCGAGGACTGCATTTCAGAGTACTGCACTTTAGTCAAAAGATTTCAGAGTTGAAATTTATTACTTTCGTGGACTGTTTTTCAGAGTACTGCATTTTAGTCAAATAATTTCAGAGTTGAAATTAATAGTTTTAGAGGACTGCATTTCGGAGTACTGCGTTTTAGTCAAAAGATTTCAGAGTTGAAATTAATAGTTTTCGAGGACTGCATTTCAGAGTACTGCGTTTTAGCCAAAAGATTTCAGAGTTGAAACTCTAATTTTGTTGGACTGTATGTTAGGCAATGAATTTTAGATTTATTTTCTTATTTTTCTAAATGTGAACCGAACCAGCATACTACAAATAGTACGTTTCCTACCGTGGACTGCATTTCAGAGTACCTGCAGATTAGTCGACCCCATTAAAAACATTGTTGAAGTAGGTGTCGTAAAGAAGCCCAATCTGTGGGCTGAGATATGTGAAGTCAAAGGTCTATAAACAAAATATCAAAAATCAGAACCACACACTTTTAATGATATTAAAACAGTTACTGTCTTACTGACGTCCATCCTAATAGCCTATGATCTACACTGTTTCATCTAGTTTGGCCTATTATTGATCTACAATGAATCATCTTGTTTGGCCTACAACGATTCATCTATTTTGGCCTATTATTGATCTACAATGATTGTTTTAGTTTGGAATATTATTGATCTACAATGATTGTTCTAGTTTGGAATATTATTGATCTACAATGAATCATCTTGTTTGGCCTACAACGATTCATCTAGTTTGGCCTATAATTGATCAACAACGATTCATCTAGTTCGGCCTATGATTGTTCTGTTTTGGCCTATTATTGATCTACAATGATTGTTTTAGTTTGGAATATTATTGATCTACAATGATTCGTCTATTTAGGCCTACTATTTGTATATAATATATCAATATGAATCAAGTCAAAAAACAGGGATATATTGGAGAAATTCTTGAATTCAAGGAATTAATACTAAGGCACTGAAAAATAGGAACTTAGGTCATCCCATTTCCTCTCCATGCATCCCTGATGTCGATTCTACACAAAACCACGCAAGGTTTCCGGAGTTTTTCAATCAGACAAATTTGGTTAAACCGATTCTCTGGACTCTGGAACCAAGCAGTCTTGGAAATAAGGATTTTTTTTTAAAACGACACCTTGAAAATGTTGACTCTCTAGCGTCTACAATAGTAACCTGTTTAGTTTTTCTATAGATTCGCAATTAATAAAATGGTTTTTGACCCGTAGGCTGTGGACCTTCGCTACTTCTAAGACTGTCACCCCCCCGTAAAAATGTCAATCTCGCGACAAGTTTGAACTCCTCCTTTAATGCCTATTTTAAAGTTCATAAAAATATTTTAAACAAATTTGCTGTATGTTCGGTTTTCATCACAAAGGCCATACACAAATTGTTTACAATAAGTCTATGGTTAATTCAATTACAATTTAGTTTACTAATAGTGGTTAATCAGAAAAGAAAGGGAGAGTTGCAAATTTAATTAGCTTATTATAATGTTATAATAGTTTAAACGTGCCCTAATAGTCTTAGATGAAACTATTAACGTTTAGCTTGTAAACCAGTTCTTCGCTGTTAAAAGTAACACAATGGTCTGAAGCTACATGATTATTGTTATGAATTCGAACTATTATTGCGCTGCTGATAGTAACGTAAAATTCTTCTGTTACAAGATTAAGTTTCTGGTTATAAAACATTAGAGAGTTACCCATGTTGAAAATGTCTTTTCCGATGGTCATGTTTTTCCCTACCCTTGGACCGATTTCTCATTCGACTCCCGCACCAAGCTTGGCTTTTCAACAGCAGAAAATAGTGTCAAAAGTGTTTATTACAAATTTTTCTAAGATATTATCGGAATAGCAGGAAGATACATTTTTAAATGATTTGCAGGCTTATCGAAATATAAAAGAAAGGTGAAATAACCCATAATCAATAACATATCCTATGACATTATTGTAAAATGATGCTTAAAAAGATAAGCTTATAATTAAATAAGGGTAAATAAACTTTTTACAATAAATTGTTGAGAAATTAATGAATTTTTAACGAGAGTTTTGTTTTTATATCAAATTCACATCAGCAGAATCACGCAATTTTAGTTCAGAATAATTTTTTCTTATTATTTGGGTTTTCTAAAACTTTAATTGAACCAGAACCCAACACTTTCGCTATTTTGGGAAGAGTGTGGGCATCGTGTACATTTAACGTTAAATTAACCTTGTTTGCTGCGCCATCTATATTTAATTTGAATTTTGATGAATGTTTTTATATCAATTTCCTTTGTTTTGAATATATATATATAGACTTAGTTCACTTATAGTGGCAAAAGGTAACACCGTACACGGAAACCGTGATCCTTACACGCGGGAGGCTTCCCAACTCACACTGCCTCTAACGGCGTTTGTAGGTTCGAGGGAAAACACCTCCGATGGCGGCTCTGCCCCTTTGGTGTTTGCTTCTCTTAAGGCAAGAATAAAATGGTCTATTATGACTCTAGGTTTTAAAACACAACGCCAGTATTTTTATTCTTCAAAAATTAGGTTTGAAGTAATATATATAGTAGCGCAGAGCTAAATTAAGAACATTTATTTTAATGGTCTAAAACAAAAACAATCGTTTTCATGTTCTTATGAAAGAATATTAAGTCTTTCTTCTAACAGTATTCTAGGAGAGCGATAGCTCTCTTAGATAAGACTTCATACTGCTCTTAATGTATAAGGAGGGTTTTTTGTTTGGATGTTACTTTTTTTGTATTGTTTCAACTGCTTTGAAAATATTCCACAGAACTACAATTTGGGCCCTCAATCTGTGGTTACAATTTCAAAAAGATCCACACATTAGGTAATTTTATAAAAAATAAAGTTGCTAAGGGTGGTTTTCATTTCAATAAAATTAGACAGTGTTTTTGGTGAAAAAGTTAAATTTTCCCATAGAAATAACATGGAGTTTTTCTCCAATTTAGCCATTTTGTGGCCACCCTTTTGAAATGAAATATTCGTTTGTTACGTTTGGGAACGGTTTTATATCAAAATATAAACCTTTTTCTAGGACCATTTTTAAGGTTTTTGAGAAAAACTAAGTTTAAGTGCTAAAATTCATGTTTTTTAATCATGCTTTGACTTACGTTGTTGCACCCTATATGTCATACTGTTGGACTTACGGCGTTTTACCGTGGATAAAGCCGAGGAGAAAGCCACTCTTGCACATACGCTGTTTTACCGCGGACTTTTATCTGATTTTACTCTCTTTCGTTGCAAAAACTAAATGATTTTAGGTAATTAAGCTAGACTAACGATTACAGGTAATTAAGCTAGACTAACGATTACAGGTAATTAAGCTAGACTAACGATTACGGGTAATTAAGCTAGATTAACGATTACAGGTAATTAAGCTAGATTACCGGTGGCGGGTAATTAAGCTAGATTACCGGTGGCGGGTAATTAAGCTAGATTACCGATGGCGGGTAATTAAGCTAGATTACCGGTGGCGGGTAATTAAGCTAGATTACCGGTGGCGGGTAATTAAGCTAGATTACCGGTGGCGGGTAATTAAGCTAGATTACCGGTGGCGGGTAATTAAGCTAGATTACCGGTGGCGGGTAATTAAGCTAGATTATCGATGGCGGGTAATTAAGCTAGATTACCGGTGGCGGGTAATTAAGCTAGATTAACAATGGCGGGTAATTAAGCCAGATTACCGATGGCGGAAAATTAAGCTAGATTATCGATGGCGGGTAATTAAGCTAGATTACCGATGGCGGATAATTAAGCTAGATTACCGATGGCGGGTAATTAAGCTAGATTACCGATGGCGGGTAATTAAGGTAGATTACCGATGGCGGGTAATTAAGGTAGATTACCGGTGGCGGGTAATTAAGCTAGATTAACGATTGCCGGTAATTAAGCTAGATTAACGATTACAGGTAATTAAGCTAGATTACCGGTGGCGGGTAATTAAGCTAGATTACTGGTGGCGGGTAAATAAGCTAGATTACCGATGGCGGGTAATTAAGCTAGATTACCGATGGCGGGTAATTAAGCTTGATTACCGATGGCGGGTAATTAAGCTAGATTAACAATTGCGGGTAATTAAGCTAGATTAACGATTACAGGTAATTAAGCTAGATAACCGATGGCGGGTAATTAAGGTAGATTACCGGTGGCGGGTAATTAAGCTAGATTAACGATGGCGGGTAATTAAGCTAGATTACCGGTGGCGGGTAATTAAGCTAGATTACCGATGGCGGGTAATTAAGCTAGATTAACGATGGCGGGTAATTAAGCTAGATTAACGATGGCGGGTAATTAAGCTAGATTACCGGTGGCGGGTAATTAAGCTAGATTACCGATGGCGGGTAATTAAGCTAGATTACCGATGGCGGGTAATTAAGCTAGATTAACGATGGCGGGTAATTAAGCTAGATTAACGATGGCAGGTAATTAAGCTAGATTAACGATGGCGGGTAATTAAGCTAGATTTACGATGGTGGGTAATTAATAGGATTGTTCACGAGCCGAGCTGAGCGAGCTTTTTAAAAGCTCGGCTCGGCTAGAGTCAAAAAAACAGTGGCTCGGCTCGACTCGAGCCGAGCTGGCTCGATTAGTATATACATGTTTATAAAAATTGCTACTAACAACGTCAAACTTGAGAACGACTATAAATACCATCCCATGTTTAGGAATGTAGTAGTTCAGTAAAACCCGCTCTGTAAAATATGCTCAAGATTAGAGACGAGAGATTTATCCCACGCTTTATTCCATGTAACAATACAACGGAATTCTATTGGTGAAGAGAATAAAGACTAAAAGGAAAGCACTATATCAGTGACTAAGCTCGCGAGCCGGCTCGCGAGTCGTAGTGGCTCGATACCTGTCGGCTCGGCTCGACCATAAAAAAGCTCGCTCGTTAATTAATCGAGCCGCAAAAATGGCTAGATTACCGATGGCGGGTAATTAAGCTAGATTAACGATTGCGGGTAATTAAGCTAGATTAACGATTACTGGTAATTAAGCTAGATTACCGATGGCGGGTAATTAAGCTAGATTACCGGTGGCGGGTAATTAAGCTAGATTAACGATGGCGGGTAATTAAGCTAGATTACCGATGGCGGGTAATTAAGCTAGATTACCGATGGCGGGTAATTAAGCTAGATTAACGATTGCGGGTAATTAAGCTAGATTAACGATTACAGGTAATTAAGCTAGATAACCGATGGCGGGTAATTAAGCTAGATTACAGGTGGCGGGTAATTAAGCTAGATTACCGGTGGCGGGTAATTAAGCTAGATTAACGATGGCGGGTTATTAAGCTAGATTACCGATGGCGGGTAATTAAGCTTGATTACCGATGGCGGGTAATTAAGCTAGATTATCGATGGCGGATAATTAAGCTAGATAACCGATGGCGGGTAATTAAGCTAGATTACCGATGGCGGGTAAATAAGCTAGTTTACCGGTGGCGGGTAAGTAAGCTAGATAAACGATGGCGGGTAATTAAGCTAGATTAACGATTGCGGGTAATTAAGCTAGATTAACGATTACAGGTAATTAAGCTAAATTACTGATGGCGGGTAATTAAGCTAGATTACCGGTGGCGGGTAATTAAGCTAGATAAACGATGTCGGGTAATTAAGCTAGATTACCGTTGGCGGGTAATTAAGCTAGATTACCGATGGCGGGTAATTAAGCTAGATTAACGATGGCGGCTAATTAAGCTAGATAAGCGATGTCGGGTAATTAAGCTAGATTACCGTTGGCGGGTAATTAAGCTAGATTACCGATGGCGGGTAATTAAGCTAGATTAACGATGGCGGGTAATTAAGCTAGATTAACGATGGCGGATAATTAAGCTAGATTATCGGTGGCGGGTAATTAAGCTAGATTACCGATGGCGGGTAATTAAGCTAGATTACCGATGGCGGGTAATTAATCTAGATTATCGATGGCGGATAATTAAGCTAGATAACCGATGGCGGATAATTAAGCTAGATAACCGATGGCGGGTAATTAAGCTAGATTACCGATGGCGGGTAATTAAGCTAGATTACTGGTGGCGGGTAAGTAAGCTAGATTAACGATGGCGGGTAATTAAGCTAGATTAACGATTGCGGGTAATTAAGCTAGATTTACGATTACAGGTAATTAAGCTAGATTACCGATGGCGGGTAATTAAGCTAGATTACCGGTGGCAGGTAATTAAGCTAGATTAACGATGTCGGGTAGTTAAGCTAGATTACCGGTGGCGGGTAATTAAGCTAGATTACCGATGTCGGGTAATTAAGCTAGATTAACGATGGCGGGTAATTAAGCTAGATTAACGATTGCGGGTAATTAAGCTAGATTAACGATTACTGGTAATTAAGCTAGATTACCGATGGCGGGTAATTAAGCTAGATTACCGGTGGCGGGTAATTAAGCTAGATTAACGATGGCGGGTAATTAAGCTAGATTACCGATGGCGGGTAATTAAGCTAGATTACCGATGGCGGGTAATTAAGCTAGATTAACGATTGCGGGTAATTAAGCTAGATTAACGATTACAGGTAATTAAGCTAGATAACCGATGGCGGGTAATTAAGCTAGATTACAGGTGGCGGGTAATTAAGCTAGATTACCGGTGGCGGGTAATTAAGCTAGATTAACGATGGCGGGTAATTAAGCTAGATTACCGATGGCGGGTAATTAAGCTTGATTACCGATGGCGGGTAATTAAGCTAGATTATCGATGGCGGATAATTAAGCTAGATAACCGATGGCGGGTAATTAAGCTAGATTACCGATGGCGGGTAAATAAGCTAGATTACCGGTGGCGGGTAAGTAAGCTAGATAAACGATGGCGGGTAATTAAGCTAGATTAACGATTGCGGGTAATTAAGCTAGATTAACGATGGCGGCTAATTAAGCTAGATAAGCGATGTCGGGTAATTAAGCTAGATTACCGTTGGCGGGTAATTAAGCTAGATTACCGATGGCGGGTAATTAAGCTAGATTAACGATGGCGGGTAATTAAGATAGATTAACGATGGCGGATAATTAAGCTAGATTATCGGTGGCGGGTAATTAAGCTAGATTACCGATGGCGGGTAATTAAGCTAGATTACCGATGGCGGGTAATTAATCTAGATTATCGATGGCGGATAATTAAGCTAGATAACCGATGGCGGATAATTAAGCTAGATAACCGATGGCGGGTAATTAAGCTAGATTACCGATGGCGGGTAATTAAGCTAGATTACTGGTGGCGGGTAAGTAAGCTAGATTAACGATGGCGGGTAATTAAGCTAGATTAACGATTGCGGGTAATTAAGCTAGATTTACGATTACAGGTAATTAAGCTAGATTACCGATGGCGGGTAATTAAGCTAGATTACCGGTGGCAGGTAATTAAGCTAGATTAACGATGTCGGGTAGTTAAGCTAGATTACCGGTGGCGGGTAATTAAGCTAGATTACCGATGTCGGGTAATTAAGCTAGATTAACGATGGCGGGTAATTAAGCTAGATTAACGATGGCGGGTAATTAAGCTAGATTACCGGTGGCGGGTAATTAAGCTAGATTACTGATGGCGGGTAATTAAGGTAGATTACCGGTGGCGGGTAATTAAGGTAGATTAACGATTGCGGGTAATTAAGCTAGATTTACGATTACAGGTAATTAAGCTAGATTACCGGTGGCGGGTAATTAAGCTAGATTACCGATGGCGGGTAATTAAGCTAGATTACCGATGGCGGGTAATTAAGCTAGATTAACGATGGCGGGTAATTAAGCTAGATTAACGATGGCAGGTAATTAAGCTAGATTAACGATGGCGGGTAATTAAGCTAGATTTACGATGGTGGGTAATTAATAGGATTGTTCACGAGCCGAGCTGAGCGAGCTTTTTAAAAGCTCGGCTCGGCTAGAGTCAAAAAAACAGTGGCTCGGCTCGACTCGAGCCGAGCTGGCTCGATTAGTATATACATGTTTATAAAAATTGCTACTAACAACGTCAAACTTGAGAACGACTATAAATACCATCCCATGTTTAGGAATGTAGTAGTTCAGTAAAACCCGCTCTGTAAAATATGCTCAAGATTAGAGACGAGAGATTTATCCCACGCTTTATTCCATGTAACAATACAACGGAATTCTATTGGTGAAGAGAATAAAGACTAAAAGGAAAGCACTATATCAGTGACTAAGCTCGCGAGCCGGCTCGCGAGTCGTAGTGGCTCGATACCTGTCGGCTCGGCTCGACCATAAAAAGCTCGCTCGTTAATTAATCGAGCCGCAAAAATGGCTAGATTACCGATGGCGGGTAATTAAGCTAGATTAACGATTGCGGGTAATTAAGCTAGATTAACGATTACTGGTAATTAAGCTAGATTACCGATGGCGGGTAATTAAGCTAGATTACCGGTGGCGGGTAATTAAGCTAGATTAACGATGGCGGGTAATTAAGCTAGATTACCGATGGCGGGTAATTAAGCTAGATTACCGATGGCGGGTAATTAAGCTAGATTAACGATTGCGGGTAATTAAGCTAGATTAACGATTACAGGTAATTAAGCTAGATAACCGATGGCGGGTAATTAAGCTAGATTACAGGTGGCGGGTAATTAAGCTAGATTACCGGTGGCGGGTAATTAAGCTAGATTAACGATGGCGGGTTATTAAGCTAGATTACCGATGGCGGGTAATTAAGCTTGATTACCGATGGCGGGTAATTAAGCTAGATTATCGATGGCGGATAATTAAGCTAGATAACCGATGGCGGGTAATTAAGCTAGATTACCGATGGCGGGTAAATAAGCTAGTTTACCGGTGGCGGGTAAGTAAGCTAGATAAACGATGGCGGGTAATTAAGCTAGATTAACGATTGCGGGTAATTAAGCTAGATTAACGATTACAGGTAATTAAGCTAAATTACTGATGGCGGGTAATTAAGCTAGATTACCGGTGGCGGGTAATTAAGCTAGATAAACGATGTCGGGTAATTAAGCTAGATTACCGTTGGCGGGTAATTAAGCTAGATTACCGATGGCGGGTAATTAAGCTAGATTAACGATGGCGGCTAATTAAGCTAGATAAGCGATGTCGGGTAATTAAGCTAGATTACCGTTGGCGGGTAATTAAGCTAGATTACCGATGGCGGGTAATTAAGCTAGATTAACGATGGCGGGTAATTAAGCTAGATTAACGATGGCGGATAATTAAGCTAGATTATCGGTGGCGGGTAATTAAGCTAGATTACCGATGGCGGGTAATTAAGCTAGATTACCGATGGCGGGTAATTAATCTAGATTATCGATGGCGGATAATTAAGCTAGATAACCGATGGCGGATAATTAAGCTAGATAACCGATGGCGGGTAATTAAGCTAGATTACCGATGGCGGGTAATTAAGCTAGATTACTGGTGGCGGGTAAGTAAGCTAGATTAACGATGGCGGGTAATTAAGCTAGATTAACGATTGCGGGTAATTAAGCTAGATTTACGATTACAGGTAATTAAGCTAGATTACCGATGGCGGGTAATTAAGCTAGATTACCGGTGGCAGGTAATTAAGCTAGATTAACGATGTCGGGTAGTTAAGCTAGATTACCGGTGGCGGGTAATTAAGCTAGATTACCGATGTCGGGTAATTAAGCTAGATTAACGATGGCGGGTAATTAAGCTAGATTAACGATTGCGGGTAATTAAGCTAGATTAACGATTACTGGTAATTAAGCTAGATTACCGATGGCGGGTAATTAAGCTAGATTACCGGTGGCGGGTAATTAAGCTAGATTAACGATGGCGGGTAATTAAGCTAGATTACCGATGGCGGGTAATTAAGCTAGATTACCGATGGCGGGTAATTAAGCTAGATTAACGATTGCGGGTAATTAAGCTAGATTAACGATTACAGGTAATTAAGCTAGATAACCGATGGCGGGTAATTAAGCTAGATTACAGGTGGCGGGTAATTAAGCTAGATTACCGGTGGCGGGTAATTAAGCTAGATTAACGATGGCGGGTAATTAAGCTAGATTACCGATGGCGGGTAATTAAGCTTGATTACCGATGGCGGGTAATTAAGCTAGATTATCGATGGCGGATAATTAAGCTAGATAACCGATGGCGGGTAATTAAGCTAGATTACCGATGGCGGGTAAATAAGCTAGATTACCGGTGGCGGGTAAGTAAGCTAGATAAACGATGGCGGGTAATTAAGCTAGATTAACGATTGCGGGTAATTAAGCTAGATTAACGATGGCGGCTAATTAAGCTAGATAAGCGATGTCGGGTAATTAAGCTAGATTACCGTTGGCGGGTAATTAAGCTAGATTACCGATGGCGGGTAATTAAGCTAGATTAACGATGGCGGGTAATTAAGATAGATTAACGATGGCGGATAATTAAGCTAGATTATCGGTGGCGGGTAATTAAGCTAGATTACCGATGGCGGGTAATTAAGCTAGATTACCGATGGCGGGTAATTAATCTAGATTATCGATGGCGGATAATTAAGCTAGATAACCGATGGCGGATAATTAAGCTAGATAACCGATGGCGGGTAATTAAGCTAGATTACCGATGGCGGGTAATTAAGCTAGATTACTGGTGGCGGGTAAGTAAGCTAGATTAACGATGGCGGGTAATTAAGCTAGATTAACGATTGCGGGTAATTAAGCTAGATTTACGATTACAGGTAATTAAGCTAGATTACCGATGGCGGGTAATTAAGCTAGATTACCGGTGGCAGGTAATTAAGCTAGATTAACGATGTCGGGTAGTTAAGCTAGATTACCGGTGGCGGGTAATTAAGCTAGATTACCGATGTCGGGTAATTAAGCTAGATTAACGATGGCGGGTAATTAAGCTAGATTAACGATGGCGGGTAATTAAGCTAGATTACCGGTGGCGGGTAATTAAGCTAGATTACTGATGGCGGGTAATTAAGGTAGATTACCGGTGGCGGGTAATTAAGGTAGATTAACGATTGCGGGTAATTAAGCTAGATTTACGATTACAGGTAATTAAGCTAGATTACCGATGGCGGGTAATTAAGCTAGATTACCGGTGGCGGTAATTAAGCTAGATTAACGATGTCGGGTAATTAAGCTAGATTACCGGTGGCGGGTAATTAAGCTAGATTACCGATGTCGGGTAATTAAGCTAGATTAACGATGGCGGGTAATTAAGCTAGATTAACGATGGCGGGTAATTAAGCTAGATTACCGGTGGCGGGTAATTAAGCTAGATTACCGATGGCGGGTAATTAGGTAGATTACCGGTGGCGGGTAATTAAGGTAGATTAACGATTGCCGGTAATTAAGCTAGATTAACGATTACAGGTAATTAAGCTAGATTACCGATGGCGGGTAATTAAGCTAGATTACCGGTGGCGGGTAAATAAGCTAGATTACCGATGGCGGGTAATTAAGCTAGATTACCGATGGCGGGTAATTAAGCTAGATTAACGATTGCGGGTAATTAAGCTAGATTAACGATTACAGGTAATTAAGCTAGATAACCGATGGCAGGTAATTAAGCTAGATTACCGGTGGCGGGTAATTAAGCTAGATTAACGATGGCGGGTAATTAAGCTAGATTACCGGTGGCGGGTAACTAAGCTAGATTACCGATGGCGGGTAATTAAGCTAGATTAACGATGGCGGGTAATTAAGCTAGATTAACGATGGCGGGTAATTAAGCTAGATTACCGGTGGCGGGTAATTAAGCTAGATTACCGGTGGCGGGTAATTAAGCTAGATTACCAATGGCAGGTAATTAAGCTAGATTACCGATGGCGGGCAATTAAGCTAGATTAACGGTGGCGGGTAATTAACCTAGATTTACGATGGTGGGTAATTAATAGGACTGTTCACGAGCCGAGCTGAGCGAGCTTTTTAAAAGCTCGGCTCGGCTCGAGTCAAAAAACAGTGGCTCGGCTCGACTCGAGCCGAGCTGGGTCTTGGCTCTGCACGGCTCGAAAATGATCGAGCTGAGCCGAGCTGGCTCGATTAGTATATACATGTTTATAAAAATTGCTACTAACAACGTCAAACTTGAGAACGACTATAAATACCATCCCATGTTTAGGAATGTAGTAGTTCAGTAAAACCCGCTCTGTAAAATAAGCTCAAGATTAGAGACGAGAGATTTATCCCACGCTTTATTCCATGTAACAATACAACGGAATTCTATTGGTGATGAGAATAAAGACTAAAAGGAAAGCACTATATCAGTGACTAAGCTCGCGAGCCGGCTCGCGAGTCGTAGTGGCTCGATACCTGTCGGCTCGGCTCGGCTCGGCTCGACCATAAAAAAGCTCGCTCGTTAATTAATCGAGCCGCAAAAATGGCTAGATTACCGATGGCGGGTAATTAAGCTAGATTAACGATTGCGGGTAATTAAGCTAGATTAACGATTACTGGTAATTAAGCTAGATTACCGATGGCGGGTAATTAAGCTACATTACCGGTGGCGGGTAATTAAGCTAGATTAACGATGGCGGGTAATTAAGCTAGATTACCGATGGCGGGTAATTAAGCTAGATTACCGATGGCGGGTAATTAAGCTAGATTAACGATGGCGGGTAATTAAGCTAGATTAACGATTGCGGGTAATTAAGCTAGATTAACGATTACTGGTAATTAAGCTAGATTACCGATGGCGGGTAATTAAGCTAGATTACCGGTGGCGGGTAATTAAGCTAGATTAACGATGGCGGGTAATTAAGCTAGATTACCGATGGCGGGTAATTAAGCTAGATTACCGATGGCGGGTAATTAAGCTAGATTAACGATTGCGGGTAATTAAGCTAGATTAACGATTACAGGTAATTAAGCTAGATAACCGATGGCGGGTAATTAAGCTAGATTACAGGTGGCGGGTAATTAAGCTAGATTACCGGTGGCGGGTAATTAAGCTAGATTAACGATGGCGGGTAATTAAGCTAGATTACCGATGGCGGGTAATTAAGCTTGATTACCGATGGCGGGTAATTAAGCTAGATTATCGATGGCGGATAATTAAGCTAGATAACCGATGGCGGGTAATTAAGCTAGATTACCGATGGCGGGTAAATAAGCTAGATTACCGGTGGCGGGTAAGTAAGCTAGATAAACGATGGCGGGTAATTAAGCTAGATTAACGATTGCGGGTAATTAAGCTAGATTAACGATGGCGGCTAATTAAGCTAGATAAGCGATGTCGGGTAATTAAGCTAGATTACCGTTGGCGGGTAATTAAGCTAGATTACCGATGGCGGGTAATTAAGCTAGATTAACGATGGCGGGTAATTAAGATAGATTAACGATGGCGGATAATTAAGCTAGATTATCGGTGGCGGGTAATTAAGCTAGATTACCGATGGCGGGTAATTAAGCTAGATTACCGATGGCGGGTAATTAATCTAGATTATCGATGGCGGATAATTAAGCTAGATAACCGATGGCGGATAATTAAGCTAGATAACCGATGGCGGGTAATTAAGCTAGATTACCGATGGCGGGTAATTAAGCTAGATTACTGGTGGCGGGTAAGTAAGCTAGATTAACGATGGCGGGTAATTAAGCTAGATTAACGATTGCGGGTAATTAAGCTAGATTTACGATTACAGGTAATTAAGCTAGATTACCGATGGCGGGTAATTAAGCTAGATTACCGGTGGCAGGTAATTAAGCTAGATTAACGATGTCGGGTAGTTAAGCTAGATTACCGGTGGCGGGTAATTAAGCTAGATTACCGATGGCGGGTAATTAAGCTAGATTAACGATGGCGGGTAATTAAGCTAGATTAACGATGGCGGGTAATTAAGCTAGATTAACGATGGCGGGTAATTAAGCTAGATTACCGGTGGCGGGTAATTAAGCTAGATTACTGATGGCGGGTAATTAAGGTAGATTACCGGTGGCGGGTAATTAAGGTAGATTAACGATTGCGGGTAATTAAGCTAGATTTACGATTACAGGTAATTAAGCTAGATTACCGATGGCGGGTAATTAAGCTAGATTACCGGTGGCAGGTAATTAAGCTAGATTAACGATGTCGGGTAGTTAAGCTAGATTACCGGTGGCGGGTAATTAAGCTAGATTACCGATGTCGGGTAATTAAGCTAGATTAACGATGGCGGGTAATTAAGCTAGATTAACGATGGCGGGTAATTAAGCTAGATTACCGGTGGCGGGTAATTAAGCTAGATTACCGATGGCGGGTAATTAAGGTAGATTACCGGTGGCGGGTAATTAAGGTAGATTAACGATTGCCGGTAATTAAGCTAGATTAACGATTACAGGTAATTAAGCTAGATTACCGATGGCGGGTAATTAAGCTAGATTACCGGTGGCGGGTAAATAAGCTAGATTACCGATGGCGGGTAATTAAGCTAGATTACCGATGGCGGGTAATTAAGCTAGATTAACGATTGCGGGTAATTAAGCTAGATTAACGATTACAGGTAATTAAGCTAGATAACCGATGGCAGGTAATTAAGCTAGATTACCGGTGGCGGGTAATTAAGCTAGATTAACGATGGCGGGTAATTAAGCTAGATTACCGGTGGCGGGTAACTAAGCTAGATTACCGATGGCGGGTAATTAAGCTAGATTAACGATGGCGGGTAATTAAGCTAGATTAACGATGGCGGGTAATTAAGCTAGATTACCGGTGGCGGGTAATTAAGCTAGATTACCGGTGGCGGGTAATTAAGCTAGATTACCAATGGCAGGTAATTAAGCTAGATTACCGATGGCGGGCAATTAAGCTAGATTAACGGTGGCGGGTAATTAACCTAGATTTACGATGGTGGGTAATTAATAGGACTGTTCACGAGCCGAGCTGAGCGAGCTTTTTAAAAGCTCGGCTCGGCTCGAGTCAAAAAAACAGTGGCTCGGCTCGACTCGAGCCGAGCTGGGTCTTGGCTCTGCACGGCTCGAAAATGATCGAGCTGAGCCGAGCTGGCTCGATTAGTATATACATGTTTATAAAATTGCTACTAACAACGTCAAACTTGAGAACGACTATAAATACCATCCCGTGTTTAGGAATGTAGTAGTTCAGTAAAACCCGCTCTGTAAAATAAGCTCAAGATTAGAGACGAGAGATTTATCCCACGCTTTATTCCATGTAACAATACAACGGAATTCTATTGGTGAAGAGAATAAAGACTAAAAGGAAAGCACTATATCAGTGACTAAGCTCGCGAGCCGGCTCGCTAGTCGTAGTGGCTCGATACCTGTCGGCTCGGCTCGGCTCGGCTCGACCATAAAAAAGCTCGCTCGTTAATTAATCGAGCCGCAAAAATGGCTAGATTACCGATGGCGGGTAATTAAGCTAGATTAACGATTGCGGGTAATTAAGCTAGATTAACGATTACTGGTAATTAAGCTAGATTACCGATGGCGGGTAATTAAGCTACATTACCGGTGGCGGGTAATTAAGCTAGATTAACGATGGCGGGTAATTAAGCTAGATTACCGATGGCGGGTAATTAAGCTAGATTACCGATGGCGGGTAATTAAGCTAGATTAACGATTGCGGGTAATTAAGCTAGATTAACGATTACAGGTAATTAAGCTAGATAACCGATGGCGGGTAATTAAGCTAGATTACCGGTGGCGGGTAATTAATCTAGATTAACGATGGCGGGTAATTAAGCTAGCTTACCGATGGCGGGTAATTAAGCTATTTACCGATGGCGGGTAATTAAGCTAGATTATCGATGGCGGATAATTAAGCTAGATAACCGATGGCGGGTATTTAAGCTAGATTACCGATGGCGGGTAAATAAGCTAGATTACCGGTGGCGGGTAAGTAAGCTAGATTAACGATGGCGGGTAATTAAGCTAGATTAACGATTGCGGGTAATTAAGCTAGATTAACGATTACAGGTAATTAAGCTAGATTACCGATGGCGGGTAATTAAGCTAGATTACCGGTGGCGGGTAATTAAGCTAGATTACGATGGCGGGTAATTAAGCTAGATTACCGGTGGCGGGTAATTAAGCTAGATTAACGATGGCGGGTAATTAAGCTAGATTACCGATGGCGGGTAATTAAGCTAGATTACCGATGGCGGGTAATTAAGCTAGATTAACGATGGCGGGTAATTAAGCTAGATTAACGATTACAGGTAATTAAGCTAGATAACCGATGGCGGGTAATTAAGCTAGATTACAGGTGGCGGGTAATTAAGCTAGATTACCGGTGGCGGGTAATTAAGCTAGATTAACGATGGCGGGTAATTAAGCTAGATTACCGATGGCGGGTAATTAAGCTAGATTACCGGTGGCGGGTAATTAAGCTAGATAAACGATGTCGGGTAATTAAGCTAGATTACCGTTGGCGGGTAATTAAGCTAGATTACCGATGGCGGGTAATTAAGCTAGATTAACGATGGCGGCTAATTAAGCTAGATAAGCGATGTCGGGTAATTAAGCTAGATTACCGTTGGCGGGTAATTAAGCTAGATTACCGATGGCGGGTAATTAAGCTAGATTAACGATGGCGGGTAATTAAGCTAGATTAACGATGGCGGATAATTAAGCTAGATTACCGATGGCGGGTAATTAAGCTAGATTAACGATGGCGGGTAATTAAGCTAGATTAACGATTACAGGTAATTAAGCTAGATAACCGATGGCGGGTAATTAAGCTAGATTACAGGTGGCGGGTAATTAAGCTAGATTACCGGTGGCGGGTAATTAAGCTAGATTAACGATGGCGGGTAATTAAGCTAGATTACCGATGGCGGGTAATTAAGCTAGATTACCGGTGGCGGGTAATTAAGCTAGATAAACGATGTCGGGTAATTAAGCTAGATTACCGTTGGCGGGTAATTAAGCTAGATTACCGATGGCGGGTAATTAAGCTAGATTAACGATGGCGGGTAATTAAGATAGATTAACGATGGCGGATAATTAAGCTAGATTATCGGTGGCGGGTAATTAAGCTAGATTACCGATGGCGGGTAATTAAGCTAGATTACCGATGGCGGGTAATTAATCTAGATTATCGATGGCGGATAATTAAGCTAGATAACCGATGGCGGATAATTAAGCTAGATAACCGATGGCGGGTAATTAAGCTAGATTACCGATGGCGGGTAATTAAGCTAGATTACTGGTGGCGGGTAAGTAAGCTAGATTAACGATGGCGGGTAATTAAGCTAGATTAACGATTGCGGGTAATTAAGCTAGATTTACGATTACAGGTAATTAAGCTAGATTACCGATGGCGGGTAATTAAGCTAGATTACCGGTGGCAGGTAATTAAGCTAGATTAACGATGTCGGGTAGTTAAGCTAGATTACCGGTGGCGGGTAATTAAGCTAGATTACCGATGGCGGGTAATTAAGCTAGATTAACGATGGCGGGTAATTAAGCTAGATTAACGATGGCGGGTAATTAAGCTAGATTACCGGTGGCGGGTAATTAAGCTAGATTACTGATGGCGGGTAATTAAGGTAGATTACCGGTGGCGGGTAATTAAGGTAGATTAACGATTGCGGGTAATTAAGCTAGATTTACGATTACAGGTAATTAAGCTAGATTACCGATGGCGGGTAATTAAGCTAGATTACCGGTGGCAGGTAATTAAGCTAGATTAACGATGTCGGGTAGTTAAGCTAGATTACCGGTGGCGGGTAATTAAGCTAGATTACCGATGTCGGGTAATTAAGCTAGATTAACGATGGCGGGTAATTAAGCTAGATTAACGATGGCGGGTAATTAAGCTAGATTACCGGTGGCGGGTAATTAAGCTAGATTACCGATGGCGGGTAATTAAGGTAGATTACCGGTGGCGGGTAATTAAGGTAGATTAACGATTGCCGGTAATTAAGCTAGATTAACGATTACAGGTAATTAAGCTAGATTACCGATGGCGGGTAATTAAGCTAGATTACGGTGGCGGGTAAATAAGCTAGATTACCGATGGCGGGTAATTAAGCTAGATTACCGATGGCGGGTAATTAAGCTAGATTAACGATTGCGGGTAATTAAGCTAGATTAACGATTACAGGTAATTAAGCTAGATAACCGATGGCAGGTAATTAAGCTAGATTACCGGTGGCGGGTAATTAAGCTAGATTAACGATGGCGGGTAATTAAGCTAGATTACCGGTGGCGGGTAACTAAGCTAGATTACCGATGGCGGGTAATTAAGCTAGATTAACGATGGCGGGTAATTAAGCTAGATTAACGATGGCGGGTAATTAAGCTAGATTACCGGTGGCGGGTAATTAAGCTAGATTACCGGTGGCGGGTAATTAAGCTAGATTACCAATGGCAGGTAATTAAGCTAGATTACCGATGGCGGGCAATTAAGCTAGATTAACGGTGGCGGGTAATTAACCTAGATTTACGATGGTGGGTAATTAATAGGACTGTTCACGAGCCGAGCTGAGCGAGCTTTTTAAAAGCTCGGCTCGGCTCGAGTCAAAAAACAGTGGCTCGGCTCGACTCGAGCCGAGCTGGGTCTTGGCTCTGCACGGCTCGAAAATGATCGAGCTGAGCCGAGCTGGCTCGATTAGTATATACATGTTTATAAAAATTGCTACTAACAACGTCAAACTTGAGAACGACTATAAATACCATCCGTGTTTAGGAATGTAGTAGTTCAGTAAAACCCGCTCTGTAAAATAAGCTCAAGATTAGAGACGAGAGATTTATCCCACGCTTTATTCCATGTAACAATACAACGGAATTCTATTGGTGAAGAGAATAAAGACTAAAAGGAAAGCACTATATCAGTGACTAAGCTCGCGAGCCGGCTCGCTAGTCGTAGTGGCTCGATACCTGTCGGCTCGGCTCGGCTCGGCTCGACCATAAAAAAGCTCGCTCGTTAATTAATCGAGCCGCAAAAATGGCTAGATTACCGATGGCGGGTAATTAAGCTAGATTAACGATTGCGGGTAATTAAGCTAGATTAACGATTACTGGTAATTAAGCTAGATTACCGATGGCGGGTAATTAAGCTACATTACCGGTGGCGGGTAATTAAGCTAGATTAACGATGGCGGGTAATTAAGCTAGATTACCGATGGCGGGTAATTAAGCTAGATTACCGATGGCGGGTAATTAAGCTAGATTAACGATTGCGGGTAATTAAGCTAGATTAACGATTACAGGTAATTAAGCTAGATAACCGATGGCGGGTAATTAAGCTAGATTACCGGTGGCGGGTAATTAATCTAGATTAACGATGGCGGGTAATTAAGCTAGCTTACCGATGGCGGGTAATTAAGCTATTTACCGATGGCGGGTAATTAAGCTAGATTATCGATGGCGGATAATTAAGCTAGATAACCGATGGCGGGTATTTAAGCTAGATTACCGATGGCGGGTAAATAAGCTAGATTACCGGTGGCGGGTAAGTAAGCTAGATTAACGATGGCGGGTAATTAAGCTAGATTAACGATTGCGGGTAATTAAGCTAGATTAACGATTACAGGTAATTAAGCTAGATTACCGATGGCGGGTAATTAAGCTAGATTACCGGTGGCGGGTAATTAAGCTAGATTAACGATGGCGGGTAATTAAGCTAGATTACCGGTGGCGGGTAATTAAGCTAGATTAACGATGGCGGGTAATTAAGCTAGATTACCGATGGCGGGTAATTAAGCTAGATTACCGATGGCGGGTAATTAAGCTAGATTAACGATGGCGGGTAATTAAGCTAGATTAACGATTACAGGTAATTAAGCTAGATAACCGATGGCGGGTAATTAAGCTAGATTACAGGTGGCGGGTAATTAAGCTAGATTACCGGTGGCGGGTAATTAAGCTAGATTAACGATGGCGGGTAATTAAGCTAGATTACCGATGGCGGGTAATTAAGCTAGATTACGGTGGCGGGTAATTAAGCTAGATAAACGATGTCGGGTAATTAAGCTAGATTACCGTTGGCGGGTAATTAAGCTAGATTACCGATGGCGGGTAATTAAGCTAGATTAACGATGGCGGCTAATTAAGCTAGATAAGCGATGTCGGGTAATTAAGCTAGATTACCGTTGGCGGGTAATTAAGCTAGATTACCGATGGCGGGTAATTAAGCTAGATTAACGATGGCGGGTAATTAAGCTAGATTAACGATGGCGGATAATTAAGCTAGATTACCGATGGCGGGTAATTAAGCTAGATTAACGATGGCGGGTAATTAAGCTAGATTAACGATTACAGGTAATTAAGCTAGATAACCGATGGCGGGTAATTAAGCTAGATTACAGGTGGCGGGTAATTAAGCTAGATTACCGGTGGCGGGTAATTAAGCTAGATTAACGATGGCGGGTAATTAAGCTAGATTACCGATGGCGGGTAATTAAGCTAGATTACCGGTGGCGGGTAATTAAGCTAGATAAACGATGTCGGGTAATTAAGCTAGATTACCGTTGGCGGGTAATTAAGCTAGATTACCGATGGCGGGTAATTAAGCTAGATTAACGATGGCGGCTAATTAAGCTAGATAACGATGTCGGGTAATTAAGCTAGATTACCGTTGGCGGGTAATTAAGCTAGATTACCGATGGCGGGTAATTAAGCTAGATTAACGATGGCGGGTAATTAAGCTAGATTAACGATGGCGGATAATTAAGCTAGATTATCGGTGGCGGGTAATTAAGCTAGATTACCGATGGCGGGTAATTAAGCTAGATTACCGGTGGCAGGTAATTAAGCTAGATTAACGATGTCGGGTAATTAAGCTAGATTACCGGTGGCGGGTAATTAAGCTAGATTACCGATGTCGGGTAATTAAGCTAGATTAACGATGGCGGGTAATTAAGCTAGATTAACGATGGCGGGTAATTAAGCTAGATTACCGGTGGCGGGTAATTAAGCTAGATTACCGATGGCGGGTAATTAAGGTAGATTACCGGTGGCGGGTAATTAAGGTAGATTAACGATTGCGGGTAATTAAGCTAGATTAACGATTACAGGTAATTAAGCTAGATTACCGACGGCGGGTAATTAAGCTAGATTACCGGTGGCGGGTAAGTAAGCTAGATTAACGATGGCGGGTAATTAAGCTAGATTAACGATTGCGGGTAATTAAGCTAGATTTACGATTACAGGTAATTAAGCTAGATTACCGATGGCGGGTAATTAAGCTAGATTACCGGTGGAAGGTAATTAAGCTAGATTAACGATGTCGGGTAATTAAGCTAGATTACCGGTGGCGGGTAATTAAGCTAGATTACCGATGTCGGGTAATTAAGCTAGATTAACGATGGCGGGTAATTAAGCTAGATTAACGATGGCGGGTAATTAAGCTAGATTACCGATGGCGGGTAATTAAGGTAGATTACCGGTGGCGGGTAATTAAGCTAGATTAACGATTGCCGGTAATTAAGCTAGATTAACGATTACAGGTAATTAAGCTAGATTACCGATGGCGGGTAATTAAGCTAGATTACCGGTGGCGGGTAATTAAGCTAGATTACTGGTGGCGGGTAAATAAGCTAGATTACCGATGGCGGGTAATTAAGCTAGATTACCGATGGCGGGTAATTAAGCTAGATTATCGATTGCGGGTAATTAAGCTAGATTAACGATTACAGGTAATTAAGCTAGATAACCGATGGCAGGTAATTAAGCTAGATTACCGGTGGCGGGTAATTAAGCTAGATTAACGATGGCGGGTAATTAAGCTAAATTACCGATGGCGGGTAATTAAGCTAGATTACCGGTGGCGGGTAATTAAGCTAGATTACGATGGCGGGTAATTAAGCTAGATTAACGATGGCGGGTAATTAAGCTAGATTAACGATGGCGGGTAATTAAACTAGATTACCGGTGGCGGGTAATTAAGCTAGATTACCGGTGGCGGGTAATTAAGCTAGATTACCGATGGCGGGTAATTAAGCTAGATTACCGATGGCGGGTAATTAAGCTAGATCAACGATGGCGGGTAATTAAGCTAGATTAACGATGGCGGGTAATTAAGCTAGATTAACGATGGCGGGTAATTAAGCTAGATTTACGATGGTGGGTAATTAATAGGACTGTCACGAGCCGAGCTGAGCGAGCTTTTTAAAGCTTGGCTCGGCTCGAGTCAAAAAAACAGTGGCTCGGCTCGACTCGAGCCGAGCTGGGTCTTTCTCTGCACGGCTCGAAAATGATCGAGCTGAGCCGAGCAGGCTCGATTAGTATATACATGTTTATAAAATTGCTACTAACAACGTCAAACTTGAGAACGACTATAAATACCATCCCATGTTTAGGAATGTAATAGTTCAGTAAAACCCGCTCTGTAAAATAAGCTCAAGATTAGAGACGAGAGATTTATCCCACGCTTTATTCCATGTAACAATACAACGGAATTCTATTGGTGAAGAGAATAAGACTAAAAGGAAAGCACTATATCAGTGACTAAGCTCGCGAGCCGGCTCGCGAGTCGTAGTGGCTCGACACCTGTCGGCTCGGCTCGGCTCGGCTCGACCATAAAAAAGCTCGCTCGTTAATTAATCGAGCCGCAAAAATGGCTAGATTACCGATGGCGGGTAATTAAGCTGGATTAACGATTGCGGGTATTAAGCTAGATTAACGATTACTGGTAATTAAGCTAGATTACCGATGGCGGGTAATTAAGCTACATTACCGGTGGCGGGTAATTAAGCTAGATTAACGATGGCGGGTAATTAAGATAGATTACCGATGGCGGGTAATTAAGCTAGATTACCGATGGCGGGTAATTAAGCTAGATTAACGACTGCGGGTAATTAAGCTAGATTAACGATTACAGGTAATTAAGCTAGATAACCGATGGCGGGTAATTAAGCTAGATTACCGGTGGCGGGTAATTAAGCTAGATTAACGGTGGCGGGTAATTAAGCTACATTACCGGTGGCGGGTAATTAAGCTAGATTACCGATGGCGGGTAATTAAGCTAGATTACCGATGGCGGGTAATTAAGCTAGATTACCGATGGCGGGTAATTAAGCTAGATTAACGATTGCGGGTAATTAAGCTAGATTAACGATTACAGGTAATTAAGCTAGATAACCGATGGCGGGTAATTAAGCTAGATTACCGGTGGCGGGTAATTAAGCTAGATTAACGATGGCGGGTAATTAAGCTAGCTTACCGATGGCGGGTAATTAAGCTAGATTACCGATGGCGGGTAATTAAGCTAGATTATCGATGGCGGATAATTAAGCTAGATTAACGATTGCGGGTAATTAAGCTAGATTAACGATTACAGGTAATTAAGCTAGATTACCGATGGCGGGTAATTAAGCTAGATTACCGATGGCGGGTAATTAAGCTAGATTACCGATGGCGGGTAATTAAGCTAGATTAACGATGGCGGGTAATTAAGCTAGATTAACGATTGCGGGTAATTAAGCTAGATTAACGATTACAGGTAATTAAGCTAGATTACCGATGGCGGGTAATTAAGCTAGATTACGGTGGCGGGTAATTAAGCTAGATTAACGATGTCGGGTAATTAAGCTAGATTACCGTTGGCGGGTAATTAAGCTAGATTACCGATGGCGGGTAATTAAGCTAGATTACCGATGGCGGGTATTAAGCTAGATTATCGATGGCGGGTAATTAAGCTAGATTATCGATGGCGGATAATTAGGCTAGATAACCGATGGCGGGTAATTAAGCTAGATTACCGATGGCGGGTAAATAAGCTAGATTACCGGTGGCGGGTAAGTAAGCTAGATTAACGATGGCGGGTAATTAAGCTAGATTAACGATTGCGGGTAATTAAGCTAGATTAACGATTACAGGTAATTAAGCTAGATTACTGATGGCGGGTAATTAAGCTAGATTACCGGTGGCGGGTAATTAAGCTAGATTACCGATGGCGGGTAATAAGCTAGATTACCGGTGGCGGGTAAGTAAGCTAGATTAACGATGGCGGGTAATTAAGCTAGATTAACGATTGCGGGTAATTAAGCTAGATTAACGATTACAGGTAATTAAGCTAGATTACTGATGGCGGGTAATTAAGCTAGATTACCGGTGGCGGGTAATTAAGCTAGATTAACGATGTCGGGTAATTAAGCTAGATTACCGTTGGCGGGTAATTAAGCTAGATTACCGATGGCGGGTAATTAAGCTAGATTACCGATGGCGGGTAATTAAGCTAGATTTACGATGGTGGGTAATTAATTGGACTGTTCACGAGCTGAGCTGAGCGAGCTTTTTAAAAGCTCGGCTCGGCTCGAGTCAAAAAAACAGTGGCTCGGCTCGACTCGAGCCGAGCTGGGTCTTGGCTCTGCACGGCTCGAAAATGATCGAGCTGAGCCGAGCTGGCTCGATTAGTATATACATGTTTATAAAAATTGCTACTAACAACGTCAAACTTGAGAACGACTATAAATACCATCCCATGTTTAGGAATGTAGTAGTTCAGTAAAACCCGCTCTGTAAAATAAGCTCAAGATTAGAGACGAGAGATTTATCCCACGCTTTATTCCATGTAACAATACAACGGAATTCTATTGGTGAAGAGAATAAAGACTAAAAGGAAAGCACTATATCAGTGACTAAGCTCGCGAGCCGGCTCGCGAGTCGTAGTGGCTCGATACCTGTCGGCTCGGCTCGGCTCGGCTCGACCATAAAAAAGCTCGCTCGTTAATTAATCGAGCCGCAAAAATGGCTAGATTACCGATGGCGGGTAATTAAGCTGGATTAACGATTGCGGGTAATTAAGCTAGATTAACGATTACTGGTAATTAAGCTAGATTACCGATGGCGGGTAATTAAGCTACATTACCGGTGGCGGGTAATTAAGCTAGATTAACGATGGCGCGGTAATTAAGCTAGATTACCGATGGCGGGTAATTAAGCTAGATTACCGATGGCGGGTAATTAAGCTAGATTAACGATTGCGGGTAATTAAGCTAGATTAACGATTACAGGTAATTAAGCTAGATAACCGATGGCGGGTAATTAAGCTAGATTACCGGTGGCGGGTAATTAAGCTAGATTAACGATGGCGGGTAATTAAGCTAGCTTACCGATGGCGGGTAATTAAGCTAGATTACCGATGGCGGGTAATTAAGCTAGATTATCGATGGCGGATAATTAAGCTAGATTAACGATTGCGGGTAATTAAGCTAGATTAACGATTACAGGTAATTAAGCTAGATACCGATGGCGGTAATTAAGCTAGATTACCGATGGCGGGTAATTAAGCTAGATTACCGATGGCGGGTAATTAAGCTAGATTAACGATGGCGGGTAATTAAGCTAGATTAACGATTGCGGGTAATTAAGCTAGATTAACGATTACAGGTAATTAAGCTAGATTACCGATGGCGGGTAATTAAGCTAGATTACCGGTGGCGGGTAATTAAGCTAGATTAACGATGTCGGGTAATTAAGCTAGATTACCGTTGGCGGGTAATTAAGCTAGATTACCGATGGCGGGTAATTAAGCTAGATCAACGATGGCGGGTAATTAAGCTAGATTAACGATGGCGGGTAATTAAGCTAGATTAACGATGGCGGGTAATTAAGCTAGATTTACGATGGTGGGTAATTAATAGGACTGTTCACGAGCCGAGCTGAGCGAGCTTTTTAAAAGCTGGCTCGGCTCGAGTCAAAAAAACAGTGGCTCGGCTCGACTCGAGCCGAGCTGGGTCTTTTCTCTGCACGGCTCGAAAATGATCGAGCTGAGCCGAGCTGGCTCGATTAGTATATACATGTTTATAAAAATTGCTACTAACAACGTCAAACTTGAGAACGACTATAAATACCATCCCATGTTTAGGAATGTAATAGTTCAGTAAAACCCGCTCTGTAAAATAAGCTCAAGATTAGAGACGAGAGATTTATCCCACGCTTTATTCCATGTAACAATACAACGGAATTCTATTGGTGAAGAGAATAAAGACTAAAAGGAAAGCACTATATCAGTGACTAAGCTCGCGAGCCGGCTCGCGAGTCGTAGTGGCTCGACACCTGTCGGCTCGGCTCGGCTCGGCTCGACCATAAAAAAGCTCGCTCGTTAATTAATCGAGCCGCAAAAATGGCTAGATTACCGATGGCGGGTAATTAAGCTAGATTACCGGTGGCGGGTAAGTAAGCTAGATTAACGATGGCGGGTAATTAAGCTAGATTAACGATTGCGGGTAATTAAGCTAGATTAACGATTACAGGTAATTAAGCTAGATTACTGATTTCGGGTAATTAAGCTAGATTACCGATGGCGGGTAATTAAGCTAGATTACCGGTGGCGGGTAATAAGCTAGATTAACGATGGCGGGTAATTAAGCTAGATTACCGATGGCGGGTAATTAAGCTAGATTAACGGTGGCGGGTAGTAAGCTAGATTAACGATGGCGGGTAATTAAGCTAGATTAACGATTGCGGGTAATTAAGCTAGATTACGATTACAGGTAATTAAGCTAGATTACCGATGGCGGGTAATTAAGCTAGATTACCGGTGGCAGGTAATTAAGCTAGATTAACGATGTCGGGTAGTTAAGCTAGATTACCGGTGGCGGGTAATTAAGCTAGATTACCGATGTCGGGTAATTAAGCTAGATTAACGATGGCGGGTAATTAAGCTAGATTAACGATGGCGGGTAATTAAGCTAGATTACCGGTGGCGGGTAATTAAGCTAGATTACCGATGGCGGGTAATTAAGGTAGATTACCGGTGGCGGGTAATTAAGGTAGATTAACGATTGCGGTAATTAAGCTAGATTAACGATTACAGGTAATTAAGCTAGATTACCGATGGCGGGTAATTAAGCTAGATTACCGATGGCGGGTAATTAAGCTAGATTAACGATTGCGGGTAATTAAGCTAGATTAACGATTACAGGTAATTAAGCTAGATAACCGATGGCAGGTAATTAAGCTAGATTACCGGTGGCGGGTAATTAAGCTAGATTAACGATGGCGGGTAATTAAGCTAGATTACCGGTGGCGGGTAACTAAGCTAGATTACCGATGGCGGGTAATTAAGCTAGATTAACGATGGCGGGTAATTAAGCTAGATTACCGGTGGCGGGTAATTAAGCTAGATTACCGGTGGCGGGTAATTAAGCTAGATTACCGATGGCGGGTAATTAAGCTAGATTACCGATGGCGGGCAATTAAGCTAGATTAACGGTGGCGGGTAATTAACCTAGATTTACGATGGTGGGTAATTAATAGGACTGTTCACGAGCCGAGCTGAGCGAGCTTTTTAAAAGCTCGGCTCGGCTCGAGTCAAAAAAACAGTGGCTCGGCTCGACTCGAGCCGAGCTGGGTCTTGGCTCTGCACGGCTCGAAAATGATCGAGCTGAGCCGAGCTGGCTCGATTAGTATATACATGTTTATAAAAATTGCTACTAAAAACGTCAAACTTGAGAACGACTATAAATACCATCCCATGTTTAGGAATGTAGTAGTTCGTAAAACCCGCTCTGTAAAATAAGCTCAAGATTAGAGACGAGAGATTTATCCCACGCTTTATTCCATGTAACAATACAACGGAATTCTATTGGTGAAGAGAATAAAGACTAAAAGGAAAGCACTATATCAGTGACTAAGCTCGCGAGCCGGCTCGCTAGTCGTAGTGGCTCGATACCTGTCGGCTCGGCTCGGCTCGGCTCGACCAATAAAAAGCTCGCTCGTTAATTAATCGAGCGCGCAAAAATGGCTAGATTATCGATGGCGGGTAATTAAGCTAGATTAACGATTGCGGGTAATTAAGCTAGATTAACGATTACTGGTAATTAAGCTAGATTACCGATGGCGGGTAATTAAGCTACATTACCGGTGGCGGGTAATTAAGCTAGATTAACGATGGCGGGTAATTAAGCTAGATTACCGATGGCGGGTAATTAAGCTAGATTACCGATGGCGGGTAATTAAGCTAGATTAACGATTGCGGGTAATTAAGCTAGATTAACGATTACAGGTAATTAAGCTAGATAACCGATGGCGGGTAATTAAGCTAGATTACCGGTGGCGGGTAATTAAGCTAGATTAACGATGGCGGGTAATTAAGCTAGCTTACCGATGGCGGGTATTAAGCTAGATTACCGATGGCGGGTAATTAAGCTAGATTATCGATGGCGGATAATTAAGCTAGATAACCGATGGCGGGTATTTAAGCTAGATTACCGATGGCGGGTAATTAAGCTAGATTACCGATGGCGGGCAATTAAGCTGATTAACGGTGGCGGGTAATTAACCTAGATTTACGATGGTGGGTAATTATAGGACTGTTCACGAGCCGAGCTGAGCGAGCTTTTTAAAAGCT
>JAEQBA010002316.1:0-23443 GCA_019434445.1 Phalangium opilio | reverse complement strand
TCGAATTAATAATAGTAATTTTAACACTGATTTACATTCATTATCTTACTTAAGGCTTAACGGTTTCGCACGATCATGAAACTCAGATAATCTACTAGCATCAGTTGTGAACCGGAAATAAGAATGTCTGCAGAACCCACTCCATCACGCTTATAGCTCATGAAACCAACGTGATCGAGTGGGCTATACTTTAAGAAAATAGTCGGTTTTCATTCCCTCTAGCGAGATGACTTAGAAAATTACTCGAGGGCAAACATTTTCTCTATAAGCTCCGCCTCTTTTATCAAACCAACTATTCTTTGATCCAAGGGAACAAATTTGAATATACATTAACATAGGCGTTTGTTTGTTACACTCCTGTGCAACACGGTTATAGAGTTGAACTATTTTACGCATATGTTAAACGATAAACCCCTTTCATTTCTGCTGTTCTATTTTAGCTTGATTGCTTTTAAATGTCATAAACATTAAGGTAAATTAATAGACCACGCTTCCACGAAAAATCTGGGGCGTATACTCGTGTCGTTTGCTTAATTAGTCTCGTTAATAACCGGTGTTAAGTTCTTCTTACCCTTACCCCGTTGAAATAATAATAGACTTGATTGATTTTTATAGGAGAACTTATAAGTCTCGCAAGCTGATGAGGAGGAAGAAGTCTCAACATCTCTTCTCTGCAGTTTTCCACCCACTAAGCCTAGGCCAACATTTTGTTGTTGACACAGCGTACCCTTTCTTTTCTTATTCTTCTGACTATATACTATTAAAGGTTCATAGGATCTTATAATACAAAAATGATGGTGCTCTAATGAAACTTCTCTTAAAGGGCAACTCTCATTTAAATCGGAAAATTTTGAACACACCATTAAACATGTCTATCACCAGAAGGGGATAACGGAAGAAGGATGACACTCTGTATCCTCTTAATACTTTAGTAATGTAACATGATTCTTCCCAGGCTCACGTACCCTTTTTCTTTGCTTTCCTGCTCATCAAACTTCAAATTCTATAACTGTTTGGTACTAATTCCTCAGCTATAACCCACAGATCTCGTCTTAACGTGGGAGTAATGATGAGGGAACTATTTATCGCGCATGTGATTCGGTTTAGTAACCTTGCTCCAAATGTTCTGATGTTGGGAAGAATCATTTTACAATTACCCTGCTTTGTGGTACACTTCTCTTGAAGAGAAGTATTACGTATGTTAGGTCTTATATTAATACAATAATATTTTAACAATTTTACCTTATAAAAAGTTTGATATGCCAAAAAATAAATATTGTCTTTTCAAAACAAAATCTTCCAAATTTCGCGCCACCAGAAGTTGATGTTAGTTCCCTGTGACTTAGAAGGTGAAAGTGTGCGAGAGCTAAGCCTAATCTAAGCCTAGTTTGAGACTTAAAATTGAAGCGTGCGACGCTCGACAGCCAACCTCTTACCTAATTTGGACTTAAAAAGGGAATGAAAATAATTCCAGGGCATTTCGAGCATTTGAATAGTTTTTTTGGAAGAACCAGGTTTTTGAATTATTGATGATAAATTAATAATAATTACATCGTCTACATTTGCCTCGGTGATATACCGAGCATTCTTCTTGATTGACGTTTGTCTAGTATATTTATTTATACCCCCTTTATCGTCAAAGTTTGATACCATTTAGAAAAAATTCGACATTTTCCCCGAGGGATATGTACTGATACTTCAACGTTTTTACGACTAGTCAAAAGCTACGAGTCTCTTTTCAGTTTTTATTTTACCGAAAATATCGAAAATCATCAACCCGTATCGGCCTAGCTCAGTATTCTATGGGATCTAGTCTTTTCATATCGTTAAATCGTAATCCTTGCCTTCAGTGCCCTTTTTTGGTCGAGACTTCGAACCCTTTTTGCCTTGTAAAGGAAGACCGATACGGTTTTTTGCTCCTATACGTAACTTGAATAATTGTATCGAGGGTTTGTGACTAGTTGCATTATACTGAATTAATGTAGAAAGTGTCACAATCAGATGACGTAGTGAACTGAAAAAATATTCATATATTGTAAAGCTGGTTTCGGTTGCGATAATTTAATTTTTTGACTGCTCGTCAATAGTAACGCTTTTTACTTGCAGCGTACAATTTAATGTAATATTTTGAAAGAGAGTGAATCTTAATGCGTTGGTTTGAAATGTTTTTCAGCTCCCTAGTTTTGTTCTCAGATTTGAGTTTCGTAAATCTTTATTATTGGCGTGCAATACCTTTTAGTATAAATATTATATTTTCTTGTGAAAAAATAAGAAGTTATATTATTCCTTCCATCTTTAATAACAGCAACATTAAGCCTACTTTTGACTAGACAAATACACTCAGCTTGTCTCATAGTATGTTACCATTTATCCCAATCCCATATTTCAAAATCGGATTGTTTTGGAATCCGATTCCCATTTTTCTCAATTCTCCCCCCCCAGTCATTCTGCCAACTCAATACAAAGAATTCATATTATTATCTTTTATATTCTTACATTAGAGATTTTAAAATGACTGAAAGCGACTCACAGAAACGCGTGCGAGAAAAACTACTTTTCTAACACGTGACGAATTTGAAGTTGCCGAAGAAATTTTTCAATCTTACTCATAAACTATTAAAATATTTGTTTCTGCTCGATTACTTAGCTCTTTGTTTAGATTTTAGATCTTTCGAATTACTGTACCAAACAATTACTTTGAAATGTTAATAGTTCTAGCTCTTTGGGATACTTAAGTATTATTGAGACAAATTGGAATTAAAATATCATTCATTTTTTGGGTCAAATGGAATTGAAAAAATATATTAGATAGAACCGAACTGGCTGTAGGTAAATACGTCTGAATCAAAAGTAAATCGTATGAAACTCTCACAATCAATGACCTTTTTTTGTGGTACTACAGATGCCCGGCCCCTGTTTTGAGAATTTAAGTTACAAATTCCCTGTTGGTTTACCCATTTTTTGAAAACGGGTTGACTCTACGTGTGTGCAATTGACAATCACTACGCTCTTTGTAATCAGGTTTGATATTACATATCCGCACATTGATATTGAGCCCTTCCTATTTCATAGATAAACTGGAAAATTATCCGTTAACAAATGAGATTTTTGCAGTAAATAGCTGTACCGCCATTGCAGGCTGGAATGTGATACTGGACCGTCCTACTTCGATCCCATGTTTCAAAAAAACTGGACTATCGAGGAAAATAGAAAGGGGGGAAGTGAAATATCTATTCAACGCCTTATAAAAGTGTCCACTAGCAACAGTTGCGGCTGTGGACTAAAGCTTCATAGACCTAGGAAAAGAAAGCGACCAACCACCGCTAGAGCCGCGATACCAAGGCACATTCGTGCACGCGAACTTATGGCTTTACACACTAGCTCAGTAAGCGGCGCTCCCGAGTAGCCTAACGCCAAAGGGAGAAGAGAGAGAGAGAGAGAGAGAGAGAGAGAGAGAGAGAGAGAGAGAGAGAGAGAGAGAGAGAGAGAGAGAGAGAGAGAGAGAGAGAGAGAGAGAGAGAGAGAGAGAGAGAGAGAGAGAGAGAGAGAGAGAGTGCGGGAAAACTTGGCCATCGATTGAAATCCCCGTAGTAGTATAACAGTAGCAATATGAGACCATACCACTCTGCCATGAATATGGAACTTAAGTAGGCCTATAGGCTTATGCACTTTTTAATGCTGGTGAATGTAATAATGCAGGCAGAACGAACCGAAAACTGTTTTTGCTGAGGTTGTGTTGCGTACAGTAATGTTGTCCTTCCCTAGGCCTATTAATTTTTGATTTCCATGGCCCAAATTTAAACAAGGATGACAGCATAGTAGTAGACTGCTAAAAGTGTTTCTCAACTTTAATCGTTTAAATATGTTTCTAAAGCTTGAAATCAAGGATAAAAAAGCGTGGATTAGGGCGACAATAAGATTTAAATAGTGCTTGAATTAGCGATGCATAATTTTGAAATGATCATGTAATTAAAACCTCAACATAATGTGAGTGAAAACATGGATCGGTCAAGTCTGCCAGGACGTGAACTAAGACACGTGGATTGGAAATGAATTTTGGGTTTTACGTCACCAAACCCTTAAAGTCGGCATCATCGAATTCACTTCCTCTCATAGTCAAGTATAGAAACATTTCCCATAATCCAGGGATTGCGTCATGAAGAAATGCCTAAGTTAGAGAAATATTATTTTAAACCAACTAAAGGATTTGCGGAATCTTATTGCTTATAGAACTTTTGGTATCCTGAACGAGGGAACATATTGATGTTACAGGGATATGGAAAAGATTTTTTTCCTTTTACTTATTTATTTCATTTGCTCTGATATGTACGATATCTAGCTACACGTCCAGAATACGTAGAATTTCAATTTATTATAGTACCTTGGAAATGTCGTTGCATTTATTTCCATTGGTAATGTGAGGCAGTTATTGTTCAGATTTCATGGGAGTTGCGAATATATTCATGGAAGTACAGTGGAGAATATATAGTAGCTTTAAAGGGAGCGTAATACTTCCGCTAGCGCAGTTTCTTCCTTTTTTCTAAGGGGGCAGCAAGGCTTAAATCGGATAGCAGTGAGACCGGGGCCTTCCGCCGCAACATGCAAAGTGAAGCGTTTTTGCCTTTACCATAAATATATTCCTAAATCAGTAGCATCGAAAAACCTAAATTTAAAAAAAAAGAAAGAAAATTTACTTTTATATTCGTTGGAATCACGTTAAAGGTATATTTCGCGATAGCGTTGAATAAAACATATCAGTTACTCTTTAGTTTCGCCGCTACCGTATAAACCCCGCATTCTTATTCTTATGAGAAGAATGAAGGGATATACAACTACAGGGTGTGACGCTGTTTATGACCCGGAGCCCCAAGACATACTTTACCAGGAGAATTCTATTTTTTCTAAACTTATAAATTTAGAAGTTGAACTTCCGATTGAAAATTTAAATCTTATTTTAAGATTTTGCCTTTAAACATCATAGTGCAACGTCCGATATAAATATTCGCCTACGAGTTGTTTTGACCGAAATAAACTCTGTGTCGAGATAGAGGCTCATAACATGGTCCATCATGATTGGTCAAAAATTATGGCCAATATAATAGGAACACTGTGATCAGTTGACATTCCAAACCAACTGCATTTGCAAACATTCTGGAAGGCTTACTAGGATAGAACAGAAGCATTTTTGGATTTTTTATAAACCAAAGTCAGTGGGAAAGGCTTTTTTCTGATAGTTTAATTTAGAAAATTTAATCAATTAGTTGGGGAGTTTTATTTTCAAACCAATACAAAGGCATCCAGCGAATGAAAACGTTTAATTTGATTCAAGAATTGGAATTAGAGATGTTTAATCTGTAGTGGTTGAGTAGAGGATGTAGAATTTCCATATCTCTTAAACCTGACCGTTAAAAAAACTCGCGCCGGATCTGATACGAACATAGGCAGTAATGATTTTCCGGAATTAACTCTAAAATGTTTTGTCTAATATTAACGTTATTGTATTTCGGTTTCATTCGGCGGCATGTTACTGAGGGAGACTTCTTTTTATGGTATACTTCAGGTACTTCCTTTCGTATAATTGGCGCTCTTAAAGAGAATTTTTGGACCTGGCTATAGGAAACGATTTTAAAATTTATAAGATCGGGGGGGGGGCTGATATACGGAAAGCAAAAAGGTAAATTGCCTTTGAATAAATTACTACCCTTAATTACGAATACTAGCCCCACTGAGCTTCTGATGTACGCTTTTGAGAAAGTATAGATTTATACCGAATTAACGACAGACAATTTTGATTAATTTTAGAGGAACAAATTAAGGCTGCCTGTTCTTTCACTTGTCTAGTAAATCAATCATTAAAGACAATTATTTTTCATCGTAAGTTTTGGACAGAAAAGCTTTAAAATCAATTAATTTTGAAAATTTTTAGTTTTAAAAGTAACGGTATTGAAATTATGGCTATATTCAATCCGCAATGTTAGGTCTAAGATATTGCAGAATTAATTGCAAATTGCCGATCGTGTCGTGCTATCATATTAAATCGGATGAGCGAAATTGGAATCGGTGTATTTGGAGAAATTTCAACAGTTTTGACCTTACACTTTCCACGTTTGCTAACAATATCTCCCTAATATATTGAAATAACTAAGCTGTTTTTAGTACCACTGATATGTTCTTTATGCTGTAAGAATCGCGCGTTGTCTGCTTAGTGTGTACGTTATCCCAGCTTCTAGCGAATTCTACTAGGTGCTCAAAAGGAACAAAATTAACCATAAGGGCAATGTTTCTAGTTGTAATTTAAGATTTTCTCAGTGTACTAAAGAGCACCGAAAGGAATTTTCAAATTCAAACTCCGCATAAAATACATGTTAATTAAGTGGAATTTTTCAATTTGTCAAAGGAATACTTTTAAAATCTTGAAAAATGATTAAAGCATTTGCTTACTTACAATAGAACACATGATAATAACTAAGTATTTACTGTTTATGCCCGCATTGTGAAATTATCCATTTCGCCAAAAAGGGTGATGCCGTTTTTGAATTAGGTCTTACAATGTAGTTTCGTTTAAATGACGCTTTAAACCTAACTGTCAGTGTACATATGCTAATTTTAACGACACACACGTTTACGTTTACGCGAAATGATAGGTTGGGTTGTTAGTAACAGGGAATCGCGTTATGAGCTTTAGAAAGCTTTTAACGTACTACAAATGAAATTGAGACGCTTAAAGTTCGTGGGAAATGGTTTGCAATAATTTTCCAAACGGATTATTACACGGATTTACTATTAAACCCCAAATGTCGTCCAATAAAAAGCTCGAAAACCAAACAATACTTGAACGTTAGTACTTACATGATAACGGTTTTTCCAAGTTGCTGTTGCGAGTTAAGCGTAACACTCATCCAGTGTGTGGTCAATTCACAAACGGCGAAGAACAACAAAGACGACACGATAATGCAATCAGTATCTACTTGTTCTCGGTAGTAACGGTAGCGGTAGTCGCGGGATATTTGTTGGCGGCGACGTCCGAGCAAAATTCCCGGACCCGGTGAACAATTGCGAGTGGACATGTTGTTTTCGCGACACTGGCGAAGTTCTTCATGTCGAAATCGCGCTATATGTCGGCGCCGCACAAACTCGTAACTTCCAAAACAACGAACCTATTCCGCAACGTTACGCGCTTTCCTTCGCACACTTTATTCTTGAAATCAAAATTCAAGGGCGGGTTGTTTGTTTTTTATTATATTCTGACTTACTTATTCCGGAGTCGTTGTTAATGTTACTAACGAAGAAATAGATAATTTAGTTAATTAGTTGGTATAGCAGTTCGATTATTATGTAGTTATATATAGATACAAATATACGTAAAAAGGGTTAAAGTACGACCAATTATGGAATAGAATATACGGGAGTTTTTTGTATTTTGTTTTTTGGTTTTGTCGGGTAATGTATATTAATTATATACGAGGGAGCAAAATTAAAGGGGCTCTCTTTATACGACCGAGGGATCTAGAAAATGATGGCGGAAAAACGGGTGTGAAAAGTTTCTGGGGAGAGCGGCGCAACTTAGCTCGATCATAGAATCCGCGGGCCCACCGACTCCGCTCGATTTTCCGAAACTGCGGAGGCTTTTCCCGCTTCCCCTTCCCCCCTTTCTTCCTTTCCCCCTATCATGCGCCATTTTGGAAGCAAATTGTGCTAACTCCGTTATTTAACATATTTGCTAAAGCAAACATTAATATTCAGTTATTCTTAACTTGCTTTGATGTAATCAACTAATAACCTTCCTGAGGGAGAAGCTACTGAACATTTTCAATTACTTTAACCATGCCCTTATATTGCCCTATTTCATTACTTTTTAAGTTGTTGCACATTAATTCCCTTACGATAAATCACAGACATTTGTAGTAATATCTATTCCTTGAGATGTTGAGATTACACCAATAACGGCAGTCTGTCACTATCAGCATTTGCTTGGAAACTATGTCCGTTAATTATAGCGTGCACGAAGCATTGATTACTGACATGAATTGTCCCCCAATAACATTATTTTGCTTCAAAATAGCCATAGCTTACACTCTAATATTAGCAAGTGTTAAATTGCCAGATTAAGCAATGTTGTAATATAATAGAACACGTATACGTTTCAATACAGTGTTCGGAAACTAAAGGACAAGGAATTAAATTTTGATTTTGTTTGCTCTGAGATGAAGCTTAAATTTTTTTACAGCAATTAATTCAAGAATTAATTTTATGCTAACGATGTTGCATCTGTAAAACGATTCCCATCTCTTAACCCTGTTAATAAGATTCGAAAATTATAAATGTTAATGTTGGACGGGTGTAAAAATGTACACTATACTGATGTGTCCTAAAAGTTGTAAGTCTGGGTCGTATTCTATTCCACGTACTCCTGTTGAAGAGGTGAATCATTTTCACTTCTTTGCGACGAAAAAAACACTTGTTTTGGTCGAGATGTTTTTGAGCATTTCAATGTTAATAATTAAATACTAAGAAAAGGGTTTCATTTTGAGAAATTAATAATGTTTTGTTCCAAAACAAGAGCAATAGAAATAAAACAAAATTAGGAATTATACGATATAACATTAGTTAAAGAGAATTTAAAGACAGAGGGGAAGGAAAATAATTAGAATGTGCATTTTTCGATAAAGTCATAAAATTCACAACTTAGTCTGTCTCACAATAAAATAAGGAAGAAATATAACTTAACGTTCACAAGCTTTACTTCCTCTTACGGTTGCTTTCCAGCTGATCGAAGACTAAATCTAGAGAAGGTCGAATTTCAGAAGTTACAACCTCCTAGCTCCGAAGTATTTCCCCTTTCTTCCTTCCGTCATCGACGCGCTTTTTCGGCGTCACTAACGGCCCCTAGCGCGCACTTTAGCTACTTTAGAAAATATTTTATTTCATCCTTCTCATCATTTCTTCTCTTTTTCCCTACATTACTCCCTACTTTGGTTTCCATTATAAAGTTTTTGGGATGAAAATGGGGGAAATAATTTTACTTGGCTCTAAGTTATTTGACTTATATGGTTTGGAAACTCCTTAATAAAAAACTGATTCTATTCCAGATAAAAGGAGTTAAAAATAGGCATAACTGTGTCGTTGCCTTCAAGATGTTAGCGAAGATTACTTAAAGCATAAGTTTATAAGATATGTTCCATAAGTATTACACTACCTATACTTCGTAATGCAAGAGGCTTACCTACGTCACTTCGTAACAAGCTCTCAGTAACCAGAGGCAAACTTATAGAACATAGCTTATGAACTTATATTAAAGGAAAATACACAAGGTTTTCACATTATGCCTTAAAAGAACGGCCTTTTTCTAAATATAAAAGGGAAAGTATTAAGAAATAAATTATCTCCAATTACAAAAACATTTTCATTAAATTAGTCTTAAAAACGAGGACTACTGCGCCGCCATTGGTTTTGTGGCGTCTGCTAACCAGAACCTTTGCCTCCTACGGGATTGATTGAACCAATCCCATGCCGATTCTGGCTAGCAGACACCTCTATGTATGAATAGGCAGTAGTCAGTAAGACCGAAATGGCTATTTCTTTTAAATAAGAGATCAAGTTTAATTGTTTAATATATTACCATCTATTTTTAGAAAAAAATCGTTCTTTAAAGGTATTATGTTATGTTGTGTTACCTTTCCTTTAAACCGAAAACTTTCAAAGGGGATATTTATCTAAACATAATACATTCGAAAGAAAGAAAAACTCCACCCTTTAACCATTTGTTGAAGGAGCTCTGTTATTAGCAAATGAAAAAGTTCTTCCGCTTTTTTCCCTTACGATCTCATTTTCTCCCCAGAATTTAATATCCTTTTTTTTTATGGAGTAGCTTGATTATGTAAACGTACACGGCGTATTTATTATTTTTATTTTATTTATTTTAAAATGAATCTTGGCGGGTGTTATCTCTCCTCTCTCGTTAAACTTGAGATAAAACTGGGTTAAGGGTTGGGCGGCTTTTAACATCTGCTTGAACGCTTAGTTTGACAGTAAATATTTTACAGGGAGTCTCTGTTCCCAATCTGAACCTGAAATATCACTTTGCGTAATTCTTCGTATATTATTTCAGTCGTTTCTAGGAAGTTAGCTCGCTGGTAATGTATATTTTAACCTTATAATATTCACAATTATCCTGGGTTACGAACGCAATTTTTACACCCTAATCACCTTTGATTTACACTTTATATGCCCTATATCCCCGGTTTTGAACCCTGACCAAAGCAATGGAGAATTTGATAATATCATAAGTTCGAAAGATATGTTCCATGACTTTGTCACTGGTTACTGAGAGCTTGTCATAAAGTGACGTAGGTCATACATTCTCGTAAAGCGAAGCCTGGCCAGGCGCTGTCAAAGGCTTAGTAAAGCCTAAATTGGAAGATGGACTGCAAACCTGAGTGTAGTCAGTTCTCGCGTCGTTCTCGAACTAAGTCTCAGTAAGTCTCTAGCATTATGAAGAATAGGTAGTGTCATACTTGGTGCACAATATACCTCTGGCATCGGTGCAAGGACGTGAGCCCCCCTCTCCCCAATAATAATAAGTGTCCTACTTATATAATTATATATTAAAATGTTATGATAATATTGAAGTCATTATTTGACGCTAAATCTTATCAAAGCGTTGAAACAGTCTTCTTTTTATAATTGCTACGCGTTACGCTTTCTCACGAAGCACTAGGAAGTACCCGTATTGGACTAATTCTTCAGGTGGTACTGGGCACAAAGGGCCAGAAATTAGAAATAATTATACAGTGTGAAAAAGATCAGACCAATGCCTTCCTTTATGGACTCTTCTCAATACTGCCAACGGATGACGTCATTATACTAAATTATACAGGGTGTAAATAAATGTTTGAAATTCATGTTTCGGCAAGGTACATTTGAGAATATGCCTGAATGCAAAAAATGTATCGACTAGGCTAAGTAGTAGAATTACAGTAGTTAGTCTCATTTCCTATGGGGGTATTGCCCACCGCTTCGCGGAAAAGCCTAAAGTATAGTGTCCATTGCGCCATTATGGAAACTTAATTGCTTATATCTTCTTTAATATCGTTGATGGAAACATGGTTCTAATTGGTATATTAATTTTTTTATATGCTCTTTTGATTAACAAATAAAAATATCTAGCCCGGAGGTTCCTTTTAAAAAAAATTACTCTTATGGTTTTATATATGTTATTTGAAGGTATAAATGAGTTTCTCTATAGTGTTGTCGATTTTAATCCAAACTTATGACAAGTAGATTCCATAACATATTAAAAATATTAAACGATTAAGCACTAACCTCCATTTTTACTCAACACACTTTGCCGTGGTCATCAATACCATTGAAGGCAGATCTTTGTTTCTAATTTAATTCTAACTAACATGTGATTGATTTTCAAAACTCAATTACATATTACCATGGGTTTATAAGCAGGGGATAATTTAAAGTAAGAGTGAACTAATAGAATTTATTTTTATAAAATATCGTGCACCGATGTGTTGCGGGTAAAGGTTTTACAGGGGCGCATTGGAAAAGCATTATAACTTTCACCCCTAAAAGTTCGGCTAATGAAAGTTTTTTTTAAAAAACCAATTCTTAATCGATGTTTCATTTTCAGTTCGGCTATACATGAATAATAATTCCTTATATAGGTGAACTGTAAATCATACATTGAGTAAAAATGTGAGTTCCAAAAACTCTCGAATTGCCGAACTTTCAGGGGTGAAAGTGATAATGCTTTTCCTACGAACCCCTGTAAAACCTTTACCCGCAACACATCAGTGCACGACTTTTTTAAATTATACAAAAACGAGTTTTCCTTCGCAGTCCTTAAAAACTGCATTTACACACAATCCTTGGTGAAACAAGGACATTTTTTTTCAAACCCACAATAACCCAGGAATAAGAAATTATTATACAGTGTGGAAAAGATCACCTTCCTTTGTGGACAACCCCCAATTCTGCCAACGGATGACGTCATTATACTAATTATACAGGGTTGTAAATAAATGTTTGGAATTCATGTTTTATTTTATTTAACAAAATGTTTTAAAGCACATGTTTTAAAGAAGATAGGCCTCAAACTACAACCGCTAATTTATCAGGTAAACATCTCCAGATAGATCTTGCTATACCAGACCAATGCACTAAACTCATGACGCAGGGAATACAAGTAAATGTCTTAAGTGATTATCTCATCGAGAAGAAGGGTCCGGTAATGTGTCACTTCTATGTAATAAAAATGAATTCCAAATATTTATTTGCACCCTATCTATGAGTTAGAAATCTCTGCGTTATTCCACAGTTAAAAATTATGTTTGATATTCCCTAGCTTTTTCTCAGAGAATGGACATTTAGGACTAAGGTTGTACAATCTTGAAGCTAAAACTGGTAGCGTTAAATTACCTATAGCTATTTTCCACAGATTACTATTTTCCTTGGGGAAAAAACACGGGTACCATACAGGATTTAGTTTAAAATTAAATTATTTGGTTTCTCAATTATCGCTAAAAATCTGTCTCTCAGTTGTTCGGGTTTTGGGTTAGTTAATTCTTTAAACTAACAAGGCAGATGGTTTCGAGTACGCGTCAAGTGTTATACTTCTCAGGATATTAAAGGGGCTGTCCGAACCGCGGGGCAAACGACGGTCTTCCTCGCAGAACTTAGCTTTGTGGTTGGGTAAAAAAGAAGGAGGGGGGAGGCTCGAACAGCCCCGTTAACTTCTGATATTTGTTACTGAGTTTCAGTTTAAAATTAAATTGCTAATTAAAGCATTCCAAGTATTAATACTAGTGTTTATGACGATCATGAGTTAAAAATGAACTTTTCAAATTTCTAAGAAAAATACAAGCATCTGCTGCATCATGAGCCTATTTGACGTCTTCTTCCCAGTGCCAAGCAGAGGGGACGGGGTCGACGCCATTCAGTGAGCAAGTTTCAACGAAGTTTACTTTTTGTTTTTATATCTATATACTTTTGTTTATACTTCATAAATGTACTATAGAATAAATAAATTGTTCGTCGATTTAATGAATCTCATTTTTTATTCCTATTCTTGTCAATTAAATTACAGGCATATATAGGATTTTAAAATGGATTAATTAGATTAAAATGGATTAGGAATATGGGTTAATTAAAGGTTTCCGGTAATCACTTTAGCACTGTTAAAGGCAGCGCGTCGAGGGGCTATTCACTAATGAAAAATGTCTTTTATTGCTGATTTTTATTTATGCTTTAAAAAATTATAGGGATTCATTGGTGATTTAAAATGGATGGGGATTAATGGTTGCGTCTGGATTACGAGTAATCATCGAGGGGCTACTCACTAAAAATTTGTTTGCGTTTTTAAACGGGATTGGGATTGTGGGTAACTTAGGGGCTACGTGTTGTTATTATTTTACTAGTTATGAACGGATAATTAAGAATTCACACACTTGACGCTAGGGGAGCTTCAAACGTAGTTACGTATTTACTAAACATGACAAAATTCTGCTAGGCATTCGTGTAAGCAATAGATATTTCATAAATTGCCGCTACGGGCGCTGTGTACGTAGTTACGTATTTACTGACATCTAAAACATGACAAAATTCTGCTAGAGGTACGTGTAAGCAATAGATAGTTCATAAATTGCCGCTAGGGGCGCTGTATACGTAGTTACGTATTTACTGACATCTAAAACATGATAAAATTCTGCTAGACATTCGTGTAAGCAATAGATAGTTCATAAATTGCCGCTAGGGGCGTGTGTACGTAGTTACGTATTTACTGACATCAAAAACATGATAAAATTCTGCTAGACATTCGTGTAGGCAATAGATAGTTCATAAATTGCAGCAAGGGGCGCTGTATACGTAGTTGCGTATTTACTGACATCTAATACATGAAGAAATTTGCCGCTAGGGGTGCTGTACACGTAGTTACGTATTTACTGACATCTAATACATGAAGAAATTTGCCGCTAGGGGCGCTGTCTATAATATTATATAGGCCTAACGGTGTGTTCTCTTATTTGAATTAGCGACCACGCCACACTTCAAAGCGCCCCCAACGACGGAATTTATTATAAAACTCGGACGCCACTTGTCCAGTTTTCTTTTCACTCTGCGCCGGCGACCAGTCAACATCGTTCCTTGATCAGCTCCTCGTAATCCTGACTTTCGAAGGCAATATTGGATGGAAAGCCACGTTTTACGCCGATATTGGGACGTGACTCTAAGCTCTCCGCCATTGAATGTCCATTAGAACGTTGAAATCAACGGGAAAGGTTAAGCCTAGTACGGTATGTGTGAAAGTCTTTCAATAATTCAAAGCCATCCAGCTAGCATTTTATTATTTTATTTAATCCTAGAGTTTTAATTATTTAGGTAGAGTTAATTGTTAGTTAATTATTTTTATTTATTGAAAATTAACTACAATATGAAGAAATTTCCAGACACGAGGTCAGTTAGACAAGGCTTAATTTAGAACATTTTAAAACAAGTACTTGGGCTCATATTAGGGGAAATTAAATTCCTTATCTATTTTAAATAATAAACTTCGACTGTTTGCTAATTAGGTCTCATTTAACGGCGCGAAACTATATTACCTAAAATGAGTAACGTATGGTTTAACGGGGCCAGATTAGGTTGCACTAGGCTAGGCTAAACCTTTTATAAAAATTTATCCGGGCCTGGCACTAATTTCCAAGTTTTTACTTTATGCCGTCTTTTTAATTTAAATTATCGAGGGTATTTAAAATTTATTACGCGTAAATTATAGATATGAGATTCTAAAATTTCATTCGTGGCAGTATTTAATTATTTTAGATAATGAACTATAGTCTATTTAATAAATTAAATGGTTTAAATTAATTAGGGTTAACTGGTAATAAATTATCATTAATTATGAAATTAAGTCAATATAATTATTTTAAAATGAGCCACGAACGCGAAGTTAAGGCTTGAGATTTTTAATTTATATTTACGAGAATATTTTACGTAGTTTTTTCTTAAATTATTTTAATCTATGGTATTGTTTCCATGAGTTATTCCTTATTATTTTGCTAGGACCTTAAGTAGCCGTTTAATTCTTATATGGAAATTGCCCAATATTTAGTGCAATTCTTACATTCTATTTATGGGAATATTTTGCTTGCTTTTTTTCTTAAATTATTATTTTGCTAGGACCTTAAAGTAGTCCTTTAATTCTGATTTGGCTTAATATTTAGTGTGATTTTTAAATTTTGTTTTTGGGAATAGTAATTTACGGAAACAAAACCATATATTTTTTGTTAGGACCCCTCTAATCCTTATTAATATTTGTTATTAATATATTTTCAATTTTAGACTCTGACATTTTGGATATTCTGTTGCTGGTAATTCGGAGAAGTTTCCTAGCAGATAATTTGGACCTTTGTTAGAGACGCTCATTTCAGATGATATCTTCCTTGGATTTGCGATGCAAGATGTTTTCAACCTGTGGTGGCCTAGTAATCATTCTCTACAAAGATGCGATGAACATCACCGAATCTAGAAAATTCAAATTTTTATTAGAATTATATTTGCAACTACTTAATTTCTTTTACACGTTCAAACTTCAATTTACGGAACACTTTATATTATTTTTTGTTGAAAATTTTTGTAAACACCTTATTTTTTATGTTTTGTTCAATAAATCATTCCTTAAACCACTTTTTTGTTTTCTTAAAAATTGTTTGATTAAGAGCGAAGGTTTGAATTTTTTAGCTCTAAACAGATAGCCTATTTTTTGAGGACCCTCTTTTAAGCTTCTTTAAGCTTACATCAAAAAATCAGACAATCAAATTGTTTTAAAAGCTAAAAATGAGCCTAAAACCAGATTTAATTGTTTTAAAAAGTAAAAAAAAGCATAAAAAAGGGGTCTCAAAATACTAAGCATAAAAAAGGGGTCTCAAAATACTACCCCAAGTTCAGACCCTAAAAAATTCAAGCCATCCCCATCATCGATACTTTTTTAAGAATACAAAGAACGTGAGGCACCGCAAAATTTTTCTATTGACGATAAAACAATTGAGGTGTTTACAAAAATTTTCTACAAAAAAAATTTAAATCGTTCCATACATTAAAATTTGACCGCGAAAAATTAAATGCGGTAGGCTAGTTACCGATTAAATTTAAGAATAAAATTAAGTTAATTGGTGAAAAAACTTCACGGTCCAATCAGTTTGAAGGCCTCGTGTTTCGCAAATCCAAGAAAGATGTCATCTGGATTGAGGGTCCTTAACATCGGATGAACTTCCAAGTCTACTTGAAAACGTCTCTGAATGACCAGCAACAGCTTATCCAAGAAAATTATTCGCGTCTAAAAATTAAAATAAATTAATTAATTACAAATATTAAGGCAACGCTAAAATAAGTGCAACTTTAAGCCTTACAAAATAATAAATTACCGAAATAATCCCATATCTTTAAATAATTAGCGAAATACTGGCGATATATTGCCAAGAAATTTTTTTTAATAATCTAAGCTAAAATTCTCAAGCCTTGTTCAAATGTCTTAACCTCGTGGTCGTGGTTTATTTAATTTTAATTCAAAATTATCATTTAATAGACCGAATTTACGTAAATTATAATAATTAACTGCCTGTTTCATTAAAACTACTTAATTTATTAAAACAAAAAGCTAATTATTATTAAAAGGCTTACATTTGCTGCGCATTAACAAGTTTGTTCATTCCAACATGGCCTTGCTAAAATGATTCCAAAAGAACATGCAATGGCGGAAAAGAGCTCTAGACTCTGGATTTATTCCTTGACGGCGAAAAGAAAAATGGCGATCGTCGGCGAAACGCCTGATTTCCAAGAGCTGAGCTGGTAACGATCTTGACTCCACGATGCCAATCAAAGAAAGAAATTTCGGCCGGTTTTTTTTTGTTTTTTTTCCACCTACGAGCACTAGTGCGTAGCCGTTAGGCCTTGAGCACCAGGAAGAATGGAGCGGGAGACCCTACGCGGCCCAGCACAGACGGGGGCCGCTAGATCGTATGTGGATAAGCAGGGAAGGAAATGAGGTTTACTTGGGAGGTGACGGAAGGTGGAGTTGGGGTTAGTCACCTCCGGCGGACACGGGACAGTCGGCACCTATAGGGTAGGATCGCCGACATGTGTCGTATTCCCTCAAACTTTGCCGCCCAGAAGCTGGGCTTACAGGAGCGCGCCACACTCCCGGCATTTCGGCCGGTTACTCCAGAAAGAAGGTCTCTCCCGCAAGATTTACACCCTCTAGGCGTTAAAAGCAGACGACACTAATTGGTGTAAATTCAAGCAAGGAGTAGTACCGTTTTTCCGTTGGCCTATTCCATGGAGTAATTTTCTTAGAGCAAAAATGAAATTGTAGTGAAAAGGAAACAGACAAATTTTATGGAAACTTTCATTTTCGCTCCAATAAAATTACTCCATGGAAAAGGACAATGGAAGGCATGGAGCAATATTTTAGTAGACACCAAATTTTATGGAATTTTAGGGAAACTTTCATTTTCGCTCGAAGAAAATTACTCAATGGAAATGTATAATGGAAGGTGTGGAGCAGTATTGTAGGAGACACCAAATTTTATGGAATTTTAAAGAAAGTTTCTTTCTCGCTCCAAGAATATTACTCCATGGAATAGGCCAACGGAAAAACGGTATTACTCCAATTAGTGTCGTCTGCTTTTAACGTCTTGAGGGCGTAAATCTTGTGGGAGAGAACTTTGTTCTTGAGTAACCGGCGAAATTTCTTTCTTTGATTGGCATCGTGGAGTCAAGATCGTTTCCTGCTCAGCTCTTGGAAATCAGAACTTTCGCCGTTTTTCTTTTCGCCGTCAAGGAATAAATCCAGAATCAAGAGCTTTTTTCCGCCATTGAATGTTCTTTTGATTAGCAAGACCATGTTGGAATGATCAAACTTGTTAATGCGCAGCAAATGTAAGCCTTTTTAAATACCTTTTTGTTTTAATAAATTAAGTAGTTTTAATGAAACAGGCAGTTAATTATTATTATTTACGTAAATTCAGTCTATTAAATGATAATTTTGAATTAAAATTAAATAAACCACGACCACGAGGTTAAGACATTTGAACAAGGCTTGAGAATTTTAGCTTAGATTATTAAAAAAATTTCTTGGCAATATATCGCCAGTATTTCGCTAATTATTTAAATATATGGTATTATTTCGGTAATTTATTATTTTAATAGGCTTAAATTGCACTTATTTTAGCGTTGCCTTAATATTTGTAATTACTTTATTTTAATTTTTAGACGCGAATGATTTTCTTGGATAAGCTGTTGCTGGTCATTCAGAGACGTTTTCAAGTAGACATGGAAGTTCATCCGATGTTAAGGACCCTCAATCCAGATGACATCTTTCTTGGATTTGCGAAACACGAGGCCTTCAAACTGATTGGACCGTGAATTTTTCACCAAATTTTATTCTTAAATTTAATCGGTAACTAGCCTACCGCATTTAATTTTTCGCGGTCAAATTTTAATGTATGGAACGATTTAAATTTTTTTTTGTAGAAAATTTTTGTAAACACCTCAATTGTTTTTCGTCAATAAAAAAATTTTGCGGTGCCTCACGTTCTTTGTATTCTTAAAAAAGTTTCGATGATGGGGATGGCTTGAATTTTTTGGGTCTGAACTTGGGGTAGTATTTTGAGACCCTTTTTTATGCTTTTTTACTTTTTAAAACAATTAAAGCTGGTTTTAGGCTCATTTTTAGCTTTTAAAACAATTTGATTGTCTGATTTTTTGATGTAAGCTTAAAGAAGCTTAAAAGAGGGTCCTAAAAAATTCAAACCTTTCCCTCGCAAATCCAAGGAAGATATCATCTGAAATGAGCGTCTCTAACAAAGGTCCAAATTATCTGCTAGGAAACTTCTCCGAATTACCAGCAACAGAATATCCAAGAACGTCATCGAGTCTAAAAATGAAAATATATTAATAACAAATATTAATAAGGATTAGAGGGGTCCTAACAAAAAATAATTTTAATCTATGGTTTTGTTTACGTAGATTATTGAAGAAAGACTTTTTAAAATATTCCCAATAACAAAATTTAAAAATCACACTAACAGGGTGACCACAACAAAGCCTTGAAAAAAATATAGGAAAATAGGAAATTTACAATTGTTTTATAGGAAATTATAGGAGATGTTTCATTAAAAAAATGGGAAAATATAGGATATTTGCCATTGAAAAAATAGGAAAATATAGGTTTCAAATGATTTGGAATTAGTAAGACATGCTTTTCAACACAAACTGAAACAGTATTAAACAGTTCAATTTAAAAAGATTAAATAAAATTCGATAGCCAGATACCTCATGGAAATGACGGAATACTAAACTCAGGGCCCGATTAAGCAATTTTGCACACGGGGGCCGAGATAATTTGCGCCCTTTAAGTCGGAAAAAAAGGAACAGCAAATGTTGCTAAGGGGGAATAGTTAAACTCAATGCGCCCGCAACAAGCCTTGCGCCCGGGGCTAGCACCCCCTCGCCCCCCTTTAATCCGGCCCTGACTATAACATACTCAAAGGGCATCTCCCTATCTCTGGAACAACCAGAGTTACGAGCCTCCAAAGTAGTGTAATGCTATTGCTATGGAGTGGGCATGTTAGTGAACACTTTCCTCAATAACTTGGCTCCTGTTTACTCGATGCCCAAGTTTCTTGTATGGCATTGGTTGGATGGGGGGCAAATAGGACTATAACATAATCAATGGACATCCCTGTATCTCTAGTAGAACCAGAGTTATGAGCCTCCAAATTTTTGGTGCAATGCTATTCCTATGGATGGTATGTTTTTGACAATTGTTCTCAATTACTCGGCCCCTTTATTCTCGATCCCCAACTTTTTAGTATGGTTAGATGGGGAACTCAATGCGCCCCCAACAAGCCTTGTGCCCCCACCCACGGCCTCCCCTTTAATCCGACCCTGACTAAACTAAAACTAAAAACACGATCTGAAGCAAACGACAAGTTTCTTAACTCTATTTTTTGCCGTTTCCCCATAACATTTTCCATGGAGTAATTTTATCGGAGTGAGAATCATGTTCCTTAAAAGTGCCTTACATTGCAGCTAAGTTTCCTAAATTATTTCTCCATGGTGGCAGGCTTGCAGCATTAAACAAGCTAAACGTTAGCTTGTATTATTAATCCTTGGTGGCAGAAATGTAAAACTCATTCATGTCTGTCACACTTCAAATTTTTGAATGACATCTACTAAAACCAAAAGTGAGCGCGCGCAAAATATGAAAAAATTTCGAAAAATGGGAAAATATAGGAAAATTGTCTAAATTATAGGAACTAATAGGAAGGTATCGAAAAAATAGGAAAAATTATAAAATATAGGAATTGTGGTCACCCTGCACTAAATATTAAGCCAAATCAGAATTAAAGGGCTACTTTAAGGTCCTAGCAAAATAATAATTTAAGAAAAAAAGCAAGCAAAATATTCCCACAAATAGAATGTAAGAATTGCACTAAATATTAGGCAATTTCCATATAAGAATTAAACGGCTACTTAAGGTCCTAACAAAAATAAGGAATAACTCACGGAAACAATACCATAGATTAAAATAATTTAAGAAAAGACTACGTAAAATATCCCCGTAAATATAAATTAAAAATCTCAATCGCGTTCATGGCTCATTTTAAAATTATCAAAGTTACTTAATTTGCATAATTAATGATAATTTATTAACAGTTAACTCTAATTAATTTAAACCATTTAATTTATTAAATAGACCGTAGTTCATTATCTAAAATAATTAAATACTGCCACGAATGAAATTTTAGAATCTCAACTCTATAATTTTTAAATGCCCTCGTTAATTTAAATTAAAACGACGGCATAAAGTAAAAACTTGGAAATTAGTGCCAGGCCCGGATAAATTTTTATAAAAGGTTTAGCCTAGCCTAGTGCAACCTAATCTGGCCCCGTTTACCATACGTTATTCATTTTAGGTAATATAGTTTCGCGCCGTTAAATGAGACCGAATTTACAAACAGTCGAGGTTTCTTATTTAAAATAGATAAGGAATTTAATTTCCCCTAATATGAGCCCAAGTACTTGATTTAAGATGTTCTAAATTAAGCCTTGTCTAACTGACCTCGTGTCTGGAAATTTCTTCATATTGTAGTTAATTTTCAATAATGAATAAGCATAATTAACTAAAAATTAACGCTACCTAAATAATTAAAACTCTAAAATTACATAAAATAATAAAATGCTAGCTGGATGGCTTTGGATTATTGAAAGACTTTCACACATACCGTACTAGGCTTAACCTTTCGCGTTGATTTCAACGTTCTAATGGACATTCAATGGCGCAGAGCTTAGAGTCACGTCCCAATATCGGCGTAAAACGTGGCTTTCCATCCAATATTGTCCATCCATGGACAAGTGGCGTCCGAGTTTTATAATAAATTCCGTCGTTGGGGGCGCTTTGAAGTGTGACGTGGTCGCTAATTCAAATAAGAGAACACACCGTTAGGCCTATATAATATTATAGACAGCGCCCCTAGCGGCAAATTTCTTCATGTATTAGATGTCAGTAAATACGCAACTACGTATACAGCGCCCCTAGCGGAAAATTTCTTCATGTATTAGATGTTAGTAAATACGTAACTACGTATACAGCACCCCTAGCGACAATTTATGAACTATCTATTGCTTAAACGAATCTCTTGCAGAATTTTATTATGCGTTAGATGTCAGTAAATACGTAACTACGTTTGAAGCTCCCCTAGCGTCAAATGTGTGAATTCTTAATTATTCGTTCATAACCAGTAAAATGATAACAACACGTAGTCCCTAAGTTACCCACAATCCCAATCCCGTTTAAAATCGATAACAAGTTTTTTGTGAGTAGCTCCTCGATGATTACTCGTAATCCAGACGCAACCATTAATCCCCATCCATTTTAAATCACCAATGAATCCCTATCCTTTTTTAAAGCATAAATAAAAATCAGCAATAAAAGAAAATTTTCATTAGTGAATAGCCCCTCGACGCGCTGCCTTTAACAGTGCTAAAGTGATTACCGGGAACGTCTAATTAACCCATATTCCCAATCCATTTTAATCTAATTAATCCATTTTAAAATCCTATATATGCCTGTAATTTAATTGACAAGAAAAGGAATAAAAAATGAGATTCATTAAATCGACGAACAATTTATTTATTCTATAGTACATTTATGAAGTATAAACAAAAGTATATAGATATAAAAACAAAAAGTAAACTTCGTTGAAACTTGCTCGCGTCGTGTGATATGAGAAGCCCTCCTTTATCACTGAATGGCGTCGACCCCGTCCCCTCTTCTTGGCACTGGGAAGAAGACGTCAATAGGCTTATGATGCAGCAGATGCTTGTATTTTTCTTTGAAATTAGAAAAAATCATTTTTAACTCATTATCGTCATAAACACTAGTATTAATACTTGGAATGCTTTAATTATCAATTCAATTTTAAACTGAAACTCAGTAACAAATATCAGAAATAAACGGGGCTGTTCGACCCTCCCCCTCTTTCTTTTACCCAACCGCAAAGCTAAGTTCTGCGAGGAAGACCGTCGTTTGCCCCGCGGTTCGGACAGCCCCTTTAATATTCTGAGAAGTGTAAGATTCGACCTGTACTCGAAACCATCTCCCTTGTTAGTTTAAAGAATTAACTAACCCACAACCCGATCAACTAAGATACAGATTTTTAGCGATGTTTGAGAAACCAAATAATTTAAATTTTAAACTAAATCCTGTATGGTACCCGTGTTTTTTCCCCAAGGAAAATAGTAATCTCTGGAAAATAGCTATAGGTAATATAACGCTACCAGTTTTAAATGTCCATTCTCTGAGAAAAAGCTAGGGAATATCAAAAATATTTTTAACTGTGGAATAACGCAGAGATTTCTAACTAATATCATAACTTTTATAGTATATTTTAGCCCAAACACAATAAAACAGCATAAAACACAATAACACAGCATTAAACAGCTTAGACACACAATAACACAGCATAAAACACAATAAAACAGCATAAAACGCAATAAAACAGCATAAAACACAATAAACAGCATAAAACACAATAAAACAGCATAAAACACAATAAAACAGCATAAAACACAATAAGACAGCATAAAAACACAATAAAACAGCATAAATACACAATAAACCGCATAAACAGGATAAAAACACAATAAAACAGCATAAAAACACAATAAAACAGCATAAGCACAATAAAACAGCATAAAACAATAAAACAGCATAAAACACAATAAAACAGCATAAAACAAATAAAACAGCATAAAACACAATATAACAGCATAAAACCAATAAAACAGCATAACAACCATTAAAACAGCAATAAAACACAATAAGACAGCATAAATCACAATAAACCGCATAAACAGCATGAAAAGACAATAA
>JAEQBA010002315.1:402082-467709 GCA_019434445.1 Phalangium opilio | reverse complement strand
AAGCCAGATTGCTTCGATTGTGACGAAGTGTCACAAGGTTATAGTCATACTCGAGAGTGAATAATTTAAAAAAAATATATATATCTACTACTACAACGTTTTTTTTAGAAAAGTTAATCTTTATACTTTTCCAACTGTAAACACATACACGCACACACACGTAAAGTAATAATTTCCCTGCCATCATTTAGACCTTAGCGTGTGTTGCTTGTACTCTAGCTGTGTTGTACAACTATTTTAGAGCCTTTTTTTTAGTCCTTACTTCTCGTTGGGTTTTTTTTAACTTTGGATTGGAGGAAGCTTTCCAAATGGGTTTGTTCAGAGAGTTGGATAACCTCGTAACGAAACACAGTTTTAATATATTAGTTCGTAGCGATTCTCACTCTCCTTCAATTCCAGACGGTTATGGCGGATGAAAAGTGAAGCTTAAGCCTTATAGAGACGCCATTTGGTGTCACGGGTTATAACAATACCTGGGATATGTAGAAAAGTCAGGAAAAAGTCGAGGATTTCAAATTGGTAGACTGTAGATACTCAATAATAGGAATTTGTGTGAACTTCTGTGATCTTTACAATCACTGTACAATAGTACACGTCCTATTGTAAATTAGTATATCACGTGATCTGATGTATTTGCAAATCTATTCCAATGTTTGTATTATTGTATTTTTCCCGTTCGACTCCCTTCCCTTGATTCTTTTGTTAAGGGCGCAAACTTTTCATTTTATTGTATAATAGAAAATACGCCCCAAAATATTTCTTCTTCAGCCTTTTTTTTAATGTCGCTATATCAACAAGCTGTTATCTCTTTGCGGTGAAGTCAGAACCTGAGGAAGCTGACTTTAAACTAGCGTTATGATATCGGGTAATAGGCTTTGGGGAATATAGTACTACTTGGCTTCATTTGAGATGATGTTATAAGTTTAGGGAGAAAGAGAGAGAGAAAGCATTGTTGTAAAGCGCGGGAAAAGCTCTTGCTAGACTTAGTTCAGGGAGTTAAATATTTGAATAGAATTCTTCCTCCTCTCTCTCTTTCTCTCTGCAATGCCCTCTGGAGTTGTTGTATATAATATAGCTCGGAAGTTAATAAGGTGAAGTGTGCATTTTGTTAGGTACTTGGGTGTTTGACGCTTGTAGGACGAGGCAAGTGATGTATACTTCATTTAATATACTTCTAATCGACGTACTACTACTCTAGCCTATCTTATTTGCCAATGCAAATCCAGAAATGCTAACCTTAGTTTTGACAATGTTCTTCTAGCGAACAAAACCTGGCGTTCGTCCCCCCCCCTTTCTATTTCTTAGACGGCATTAAGGGCAAAATTCACGTAACTACTCTGTATTTTTGAATATCGTTGATTTTTGCTTTGTGTGTAGGGTCCTAGAAATGCGATGGTACATTTTCTCGGTTCGACGACAGGTGTCTCTGTTCCTTGTTATTCCCAAAACGCCCTTCTCTCTCTCTCTCCTCTCTCTTTTCTTCCCTTATTTCCGATGCGACGCGAGAATGGGCTAATTTTTATTGATGTAGGAATTAGAAATGTTCCCGCTTCTATATCGACCCAATCCGAATTGTTTCCCTCAATTTTTTCTCTTCTCGCACCTTAAAGGGATGATGAACTGCTTGTGAAATGATACTACGTATAACTAACAGTGTACCTTAATCTGTCCCTTCAATAACATCCATCTCTTCTCTCGCGCACCCCACTACATCATCCCTTTAACTGGTAGCCACGGTATTATTTTCTCTTTTCCCCAAAAAATTCTCTCCGAATTTAATTTGTTGGATTCCCAATGTTTATCTCTAGTTTTGTCTGCTTTTTTTTTCTTTTGGTTCGGGGTTTGGTTGGTTTACGTAGGCGTTGATCTGTTTAAAAGAGGAGGGGGTATTTTATTTCAATCCTCACATAAAAGAAAGAAAACGAGGAGTGTGCAGAGAAGGGAGAGAGGAGTACTTGCTTTGCATAATGAAGTGGAGCGATGGGCGTGGACTGCCTATCTCTATACCTAATGATTTCTTGATATCAAAAATTTTCCCCCTCTCTTTCTCTCCGATGGTACCCACGTATTTCACGCGCTTCTTTTTTGCACTTTCTTTATGGACCTGTCCAATTAAAAGCGCCGTATACGTAAATGCGATCCCTTTATTGTGCTTTGAAATATTTGCCTATTTTAGCCTTGTTAAGGTAGACGAGATATTTTTCGCGTAATTGACCCATGTTCTAGGGGGGAGATTGGAGTAGAGATAAATAGATAGTGGTAGTTGTAGTAGTAGTTCCAGAGGAGTGGAAATTGACTACAATAGGCGTTGTTAGGTCCACGGCCAAACCAGTTTTAAGCCTTTTAGGCTACTACAGCGGCTACTTGATGTTTTTAGGCTTAATAATTTATCATATCAGAAGTGGATTAAAACGGAATTATTAAAAAAACTAAGTAATACGGCTCTTAATGTCGCAAAACAACCCTCGCAATTTTTCACCTCCATTTTTTTTTAAAAAGAAAGGTTTTTTGATAACTTCGGTTTACTACACTTCCATTTTTATTTATCTATTTTATTTTATTTTTTCTTGAAAAATGCCGGTTTGGTCGTACATAATCGCGTAAGAGTAGTAATAAAGTTGACCCCGGTAGCCAGTAGTGGGCGTTTGGACTTGGCCAATTTCGGAAATGAGTTTTAGGTATGGTCAAATAATTTTTCGCGCTGGACTCTCTTCTCTCTCTCTCTACCGACGTTTGACCCCCCCCCACTCCCAGCTTTCCTGATTAGCTAATGAAAGAATTTTTGTTTTTAGTTCGTTGATGTTTAAAAGAGCGTGAAAATGAAAGTTGTAGATCAGTTATAGGGAGGGCTACCTAGTGATTACGCTTCATAAACAGTTTGCGCCAAGTATACCTTTTGTTATACGCGATTCAACATTACTTTTTAATGTATAACAGCTTTCGGTATATTGCAAACTCATTTTGCCAGTTAAATTTCGGTGTATATATATATATAGAGGCAGTCCTTTCTCTTTTCTTAATAAACGGGAAGAGACAAAAAAGACTAAACGATGAAAACGACAGCGGCAAAAGTTCACAGAAAAAAAAGAAGAACTGAGAGAAACTTGGTGGGGATGGCATTCTGCAGATTGCAAAATAATTATGCGAAAAACTCTCCCGGCGTTTTTTTTTCCTTTCTTTTTTTCGTCGCGAATTTTTTATATAGTTCTCTCGCTCTCTCTCGCTCTCTCTCTCTCCCTTCAGTCATTCTCTCGCTCTCTCTCTCGCCATTATTTCGCGACGACACTGAAGTGAAGAAGAAAAAAAAAGCGTATTCCTAGTAAATCCCTTGATTTTTTTTTTTAGGCTTAAGATGTGAAGACCTTTTATTCTTATTCTTATTCTTCTTTTTTTTCGTCGATTTGACTAGGGGTTGTACTTATATTAAAAGATGAGAGCCAAAACTTTCATCCTTTAAGTTTCTTTGTATCGTAATGTTTTAGTCTGTTTCGAATATTATTTTCTTGCTTCTATATCTATCTTTTTGTTTCTTTTTATTTAGGGGTTGGGGTCGCGTAGTTAATGTTCTATGCCCTAAATTTGTGAAAAAATTTAAAAAAAATTATAGATAGCATTGTCAGCTAGCTACTCTGGAAGATGCTTGGATTCTTAACTTACTTTTATAATGAAAGTTATACTTCTTGAATTTTTTCTGTGTCGTTATCTGCAAGAAATCATTTATGTACAGATCATGAGTATACGGGAAAGATTTATTGAAATTATTGATCCACCCGGGGCCGAGGGGAGTCGTATGTATTTTTATTCCCCATCTCTCCCTCCTTTTTGGTATTGTTTGTAAAATTGAGTATTTTCTTTTTTGGATAATAACTACTTCCTTGCGTAATGTAATGCCCTTTTCTGTTTACCGACCAAAACAAAAGTATATGTACTAGAAATATTATGATTTTGGAAGATTTAGTTGTACCGAATACAAATCTACATAATTTTCTGGGGTTTTTTTTTTTTTTTTTTGAAGGAAAGGTCGTTAAAAAATGTATTCAAGTTTGAAGAAATGAGATTGGAAAATCGTTAGTTTGTGAGGTCTTGTTATGGATGGTGATTATTCCCTAAGATTTGAAACGAAATTGTTTAATGATTTCATATTTATATTTTTTATTTTTTTAAAAAACATTAATTCAGTAGATCAAGCGTTTAATTTATTTCTAATTTCGTTATAAAATTTTAAATGTTAATGACCGCATTAATGGATATGTACTTGTATATACACTATGTTAATCTCTCTCAAATCTATTTTTTTTAAGTAGCTAGTTTGTGTTCGAAGAGTATAAAATTAAACGTTTTCCTTATGGCGTTTGAACCTTCGACCCTGGATCTATTACGGTCTCTCTACACGTCTCATTAAACGTACTTCTTCAAGTATTCTGTCTGAGATATTAAGTTATGGAAGGGGAAAAGGGAAAAGGGGGGCAAAACTTTAGTCACGTTATTTGATCATGGACCGTGTTGTTAGACCTTATTATTATTCAAATTATACGTTGCTTATATTCTATCCGAATTTAAAAAAAAGAGCTCTGGTTGGCTTATTAATTTTTGTCATTCATAACTTTGGCTTCCCTTAAGATTTACCTAGTAGCTTTGTTCTTAAGGTATTTTGATTCGCGCCAGTTGTCTGTTTGCCTGACAACGTGAGCCCCGCGCTCTCGAGAGTTAGAATGGTTAAATTTAAATCGTTGAATGACCTTAAGGAAGATGGGCAGGCTTCTTTCGTAAATCTCTTGCGTATAAAAGTACTTTCACAACTGTCTTTGCTTTACCCGATAAGGTATTCGCCTAAAGTTCCACCTTCTTACGCGATGCAAATTAGACTTGGGGTTTGAAACGGTATTTTTGCTTCCCTGCCCGCGCCAAGCGAACGGCTTTTTTGGGGTGTTGGAAAGCTGTAAGGTGCAGGCGTCGCTCCCAGAGAGATAACGAATTATTGATGTCTTTTGAATTGTAGATTTTATTTCCTACGCCCTTTTTCCCGCGTGCCCGAGCTTTCTTTCCTCCCTATTTTACCTCTATTCCACCTCTATTTCCTCTCTCCTATGCTCTACACTCTACTATATATACCTATTTTCGGAACCGAAGTAGTCAGCCTAACGCCAGTGCACGAAGATTGTCCATTCATTAAGCCTTGGTCACATATTCCTTAATATGTCAATTTATAAACTGAAATATTCGTTTATTCATTTAATTCTGTAGCGACTTAACCTTGCTTCGTAGATTTACTTCTGTGCCAAATAACATCTCTTAGCCCCAAGTTGAAAAAAAAAAATCCCAAGGTGCTGGCAAAAATATCGGACTTAAAGAGAATGAATTTTCTTATCAAACATTCATCCACTTGAAAAGAATAATTGGAATTAAGACGCGTCTAACGTGTTACTAAAATTAGAATTAAAATATATTCTTCGCAATTAAAACAATAGACGTAGGAAGAGGTGCTTTCTTTCATCTCTTATCTTATACTCGACTATTATTCGTAGTTTCCTTCGTGACTTTTGTCTGAACCTTCTTCCTAATGCCTTGTTTTGATACGAGAGAAAGGCGCCAGCTTGAGCGAGCTTTGCATTTTATCGTTGTAAACACAGTGTCAGGATATTGTTTATATTCAAATGTATTATGAAAAGCTGAAGCTCAAAGAGGCATCAAATTCTCAATCGAAATACTCTCTCTTGGAAAGCATTTCCTGCATGTCGTTCTCCCCAAATATTTTTTGCATGCCTTCATTTAAATTAAACACGCTAAAATTTAAATGAGATTAAAAAATTTATCGAGCTTACTTTTGTAATGACTGATTTTTTATATGCCCCTGAACTTAATAATTAAATTTTTACTTGGGTGTAACTTTGTTAAATAATTAACGTCAAAAACTCGAAAGAACTCGGGATGGGTGGGATGGTGGGAAGGTAAGGAGTTGAACAGCTTTATTTTGAAAGGTTTCTTGTTTATCAGCGAACGCAATTTTATTATTGTTGACAGTTTTAAGACTAATCTAAAAATAAATATCCCGACTGTCGCTATCGATTTATGAATTGACAAGAAGTCCTATAGCTCCCCGAATTGAGACTAGAGTAGAGTCTCGCTTAGAGGATCTTCCTTTCAAAAGTAAATTAAACAGAAGTAATTAAAAGTGGAAGATAACTTCTTCTTCTTTCGGGATATCTTGAAATGGAAAGGTTTAGTTGTATTTTTAAGGTTCGGGTTAATTCACTTCTGATGGTAATACGGTATTTCAGGAGACTCTGTCTTGTTAAGAAGACAGTGATAAGGTAAAGGAGCCTTAGGGACTTTGACGTCATCTTCGATAGATCATTATCCTAGGCTGCAAAAATATCGTCAACATTGGAATAAAATGCTCGAGGCGTTTTCGAGAATTTGACTTTTGCCTCCGCGTCTCATTCGTTTCAGCTGACGAATCAATAGTTTTATTTTATATCCGAGACGTGTATTTTTCACCGTGAAGGTTTACCGAAGATAAAGGCGGGCGCGTGGCACTGCCGTAAGGGAACTAGATTAAACTGGTAGCCGGCTTTAAGCCTTGTCACAGACTGTAATTGAAAATTGGAGGAAAGGGCTAGCTATTTCTGTACGTCGTCTCCCTCTCTTTTTGATATAAAATACGTCTATAGGACGTAGACCTTTTCTTTAGATGTTATAGAAATACAATGACAACGGGGTTGAACCTTTGTACTACGTTTTTATGAAACACGGTACTGATTGTCATTGAGGGAAATAGAGATTTTCATAAAAATGTTTCCAGCCTTTCGACAACTGTACCCTTTTCCCATGATATATCAAGTCCATTTTAAAATTATTTTAGCACTGTGTTGGGAAGTAAATGAAATGTATTTGGTCACAAAAATATTCTTACTACTTTGCTCCATGGTTCATGTTTTAAACGGAATAGTTCTTGAAACTTTTATCGACATTTTTGACAAATATAGGTCCAAAAGTCTTCCTTAAAAATCATGGCGAGACAAATTCAGCGTGTCAGAAGAGTTAGTATATATATATTACTCTATACGTGTATATCTACACACTGTATACGTATAGTATATTTTGGAAGGGTGAAGCTGCTAAAGGGGAGATGGGGGTAAGGTATCCAACAGATTTCATCGCATCCATCACGGGAAGATGGGCATCCGAGTAAAGCAATGACATAAATCCCCCAGTACCCTCTTCGGCCACCCCCTCCCCCACCCTCTCTCCTTAGAAACACTACACCGACATTACTGTACGTTACGTTTCGTCAAATTCACAACGTATATACGTCGAAATCTACGAGTTTTCCCAAAGAGAAAGAGAGACAGAGAGAGATAATAATTTTTTTCGCTCCAACGATGGGGAAGTTTGTCGTTCGTTCCGAAAGGCGAGTGATGATTAAATAGAATGAATGGCTGCCGCTGAGGTAAAGACGGAGGTGATGGAACCCACTCACAGACAAATTAGTTATTTCACCAGTCAATTCCCACCCCCTTGACCTTTTAGTTCTAATTTTTGAATTTGAATATTTCTGGGACGATGGGACTAAGATATTCACAATAAATGCCACTTGCGCTGGTAACTGGTCACCGAGGGGGTAGACGCTTTGGATCTCTGTGTACCTGAGTTCAAAGCCTTCGGAAGGACACCAGGTACTTTATCAGGGTCATTGGAGAGGTCATGGATTTAATTTTTTAATTTTTGTTTTACGTGTAAAATCAGGGTAAGTCAGGCACTTCTTTTGAACTGTCAAAACATGATAATATGTATCGAACTTTTTGATCAACGAACACACCATGTTCGCAAATTCTCGCTTCACGTCACGTGTTAAAAGAATCAGGAATAAAGAGCTACTTTCTAGGTTTTTTATTGGCCGGAATTTCATATAAGAAATGTGACATTTTTTTTCTGTCGCAAAGAAGAAAGAATCTAGTCTTAAGTGTACATTTGTCGTTCACGCCTTCCAGCTAGGAACTATATGATATAATCGCGGTCCCCATATTGCGTGACATTGAAGATAAGCCTGGAGGTCTCTCTTAATTCGACCAACTTTTATGTCAGGTGATACGTGTTGTACGAGTGAATTCTCTACCAGTTTCACCTAACATTGCTTTAAGGCTGGAGAAACCGCCTTAACTCTGTATTCTTAGTCTCGGGTGACGTTGTACCGTGGTATATTTCGAAAGGAAGAATTTCTTCGTAGTTTATCCGAAGGCGAGGCGAGAACTAGGGAATCTTTTCATTTAGTTTCACCTTAAATGTATAGCAGTACCAAAGCCTAAGGAAGGGAGTTTAAAATATATAGTCATAACCTTACCTTTAGTAAAATCTTATATTGAACAATATAACACTATAGACTATTTAGTTTGAACTTTGGAATTAAGTTTATACCGGGCTATAAGCTCATTGCCACTCCAAAAAATACCATATCCGCTTTCGAAACCTAAAACAGCTTCTTACGAAAGACGTCTATAATTCGTGTAAACCGAAGAAGCTGGATTTGGATGGAGAATATGACAGGCTACTTTTTTGGCCTCTGTTTTTCTCTCAATTCTAAAATGGAGATGATTTTGGAATAGTTTTTTTTCTTTTTCTCTTTCTCTCTCTCTCTTTCTTTTCTTTGGGGTTTCGGCATATCTAGAAAAGGGGCCACCAGAGGATCTTAGTAGACTTCATGCGTAAATTACAGAGAACTCTCCTCCGCGCCATAGCAGTTCCTCCCTCCTCCTTCCCATCATGCAATGCAGTTCGGTTCGATTTCCTTTTTTTACGTATTTTCGTTTCCGCCGCGTATATACCGTCCGTCCGTGCTTTTGCTCAAACGTGAATGAATCTTCAATTTTGGCCACGAAAATTGCTCCGCTGAAAGAGAACGCGTTCAAAGTGTACCAGTTTTTTCTACCAACAGAATAAAACGTTCAAGTTTTTCTTCCCTGAGTCTATTTCTTCTAAACTATATCTATTTTAAACATTAGGTGTATGGTATGTGGGGTCGGTAACTTGCCCCCTTTCTTAAATATCATCAAATTTAATACAATATGTAGGGATTTCTTTAGATATTGTCCAAGCTCTCGGTTTAAGGTATAATTAAGACCCAATTTCAAACGCTAAATATTCATATAGAATTTTTTAACCCCATAATTTGTTTAACGACCTTAAATTACCAATATTTGTATATTTTCCCAGTAAATTTGTTCTTAAAAAAGATCAAGAGTAATTACCCTGAAGTTTACAGTATTTTTTCATTTTGACCAACTTAGAATAGGTGGTCCAACGCCCCGGGCATCGCTTAAAATTTTACCCCATTAAAATAAAAATAAAATAACAAAAATACACAGACTTTACTCTGGTATCAACAGGGGTTTGTTTTTCTCGATTTGAAATTTTCAACGCTATTTACTTTTTTTTTAAATAATGTTTTACATAACTATACCACCAAGCACAGGTTTATGACGCGTGTAAAATGCAACCCCACGAATAGACCATAAAAGAAAATCATTTTAAATGGTACCCTAAGACCCCCGTATATTAACTTTAATCTTTTGTTTTATATTATGAAGCAAAGTTTGAAAAAGAGAAAATTGGTTTGCGGAAGCGATATCTCTTATTGTTTTAAAATATTACGTAATTTATATGTATGTATACGCTATTGGAGATGGCGCGAGACTAAATGGGTTAAACGTTAAAATCTATTTTTTTTATTTATTTTTTTTAAATTTAAACGATTGAACCATTCCCGCGTTTGTAGTATAACCTCAATTACTTTATAATTTATTCAAACGAAATGGTTTTTTTTTTCCTAACCGAAAATTTAAAATTCGTGAGTTTGAAATTACAATATAACCAATAATTTATTTAAAATTTACGTAGGACAATTTGAAAATATTTAAAAATTTCCGGGTCGAGAGAGAGGATACTTCTAAAAACATTGTATCGGTAGTAATTTTGCGTTGGGGTATTTTTTGAAAAACCTGGCCGCTTGCAAAAATTAATCGCTACTACATATATACTAATCACGTTTGAAAGGTTACCTACTACTAGAATCGTTGTTCTACCTTAAAATAATTCTTGAAGTTGTTAGCTAGTCGTGAGCCAGGTTTTGACGCACAAGTACTTGCCGTGTTAAGTTGTTAACTCCGAAGTATGAATTTTCTTCATATAATTGCATCCTGTTGAAGTTTAAGCAATTTATTTCAAAGTCATTTTACTTATAATATCTTCATAAACTTTAAATACCTTTTTACCATCAAATGTCTTAGGGAAAATTTGAAATCCGCGTTGCAAATTTGGTTAGGGTATCGTATATACCTCGTTACTAGAATCAAGTGACAGAAAACGCGTCGAAAGTTGACTTTGATTTTGACGTTTCAACGTTTTCTATCTACTTTCACGAACGACAATTCGGGACTTGACTTTACTCTGAGCCCGGTTACATGGGCCTTCGAAGAGCGCTTTATCGAAAGGCGCTTTTAATCCGCCCTCATGTAACACCTGGAAACCGGTTTCACGAAAAAATTTTCGAGATAAAGCGCTTTAAACGAAACTACCTCGGACAAGCGGTTTTCGTCGATAAAGCGCCTTTCCGCGGGGTTAAACCGCCTTTCCCCTAGTCATGTAACTACAAAGCGATTTTCTTGGAAAAACAAGAAATCCCTTATGCGGGAATTTTTCTACTGTAGAGGCTTATTCTCCAGTACTGAAATGTATTTCGCCAAGTGTGCCAGGATTTTTTACAAACTAGTCTTAAGAAAAAATTAAAATCTTATTTTCGAAAATTGGCGATTTCTGCATTTCTCTCCGAACTAATTAGTCCAGATTCATAAATGAAATCGGAAGTGGAAGAATGCCACTTTTTAAATTTGGGCAACTACGGATCTTCGTTGTTTAATTAGTTTATCAAATAGTAACGGAATTTTTAATTGAGTTTGAAGTTGAAATTGTATTGTCAAAATCAATACCTTTACTATATTATGTAATGAAATATCCATAATCATACCTAAAGCTTTCTCAAAAATCCTAACTATTTTCACAAGGAGCGGGGACCGACTGACAAACCAGGCAATTTGTAAACACGATAAGTTCCCCAAAATCGAGAGTGGGAAACCGAGGGTTTCACGAAGAGCGCGCATGTAACAGTAAGAATGTTTTCAAAAGCGCCTTTCGCAAACGCGCCTTTCGTCCGTCCTACGATAAAGCGCTCTTCGAAGGCACATGTAACCGGGCTCTCTTTGAGATCAGAGTAGTTAAACCCCTAAATTTGCGTCCAAGTACTTGAATAGTTTCCTTGGTTGACTCCCCTACCCGCGCAACACACTATTATAAATCCATTTTTGAAGAGGAAGTGAATATCGCAAAAATCATGATGGGTTGCTAGAGTGTTTTTTACAAATCTGTAGTGTGTTACGAAAGGAATATGTACGAGGGGCTCTCTTGTGTTTTATATACGAAGACCATAAATCTTATTACTTTTTGTTAGGTAGGACCGTTTGTATACACACTCCATAAAAGAACGGGATAGCCTCATTAATTAAGGCATGCTAGCAACACTGTCTTTTTTTTCTGTCCTGTTCTGTCCCGTTTCCCATGGAGGATATACACATATCGTTAGGAGTGGAATAAACTATAGAAAGAGTCAACCCGTAGTGTGTGGTGACTTAATTAAAACGGGTTTTTAAATTAATAACACGGTATCTACTAAGTTATTTATTCCAAGGCGTCTTAAAAATGGCTAGCCCATTTTGGGGGATAGTGTAGTATTAAGTCGTGAAACACAGGCGGTGTGTGTCCACGGTAAAAAGTTTCTTCTTCGTCTGGAGAAATGTTTTTTCTTTTGCCCCACGTGACGAATGTCCGACGACGGTCAGTTCTTATTCTATAATGGGTCTCAGTCTTACTGGGTTTTTGTTCGAAGGGATTTAGTAAGGGCCCCTTGCCTTTGATATTTGATAATCAACGTAATAGGTTTCTTCCGTCCGTAATAGCTGACCGGGAGAGAGCTTCGGGCTTAGCCAATGTCCCTCCCTCCCTACATAGCTCCGAATCAATTCTTTTTCAGCCTAAAAAAAATATAAGGCTCAGTATGAGTTAATACCAAGCTCGAGGCTTAAATCCGTTATTGTGGCGCAACGTGGAGTGTACCTTTGACTTCGATAGCGATTCGTATTGAAAAATATCCATAAATGACTACAGACTGACTTAGTTTCATATTTTCAGGCGAATAACAGTTTCCCCGTATGGGAATTACGGTTCTTTTTGAAGATGAAACTGGATATTGTATTAGGAGAAGGTCGTTTTTGCCAAATAATAAAGAGTAGGAGGCCATTTTGTCTGTCGAACCCATATTGTAACGTATACTGATGCTATTTTCGTGTCCGTAGCGGTGTATTACCATTAGAGTGACGTAGTCTCACGAGCAAAGCAAATATCTTTATGGATATAAATTAGGAGAAGGAACACGAGAAAGTTTTATGTAGACATATTTTATTCGCGAAGAAATAGAGATTTCTCAGAAGCCTTAGTGTGACGTCATTCATGCTATTTGCCCGTAGAACCAAAGCGGGACCAAACATGGCCGCCCGTGACGTTTTACCTAGGCACCGAGATAGCTCTATTCACTATTTAACAACTGTGTTTTACCATAAATGCATTGAACTCTTCCCTAATATGGTTGGTGTTTGCTTAGTTAAAACAGAAGATAAAAAAACCCTTAGAAGTATATTACTGCGAGGTTCAACGTGTCTCCCTCCCTTCACTGGTGCCAATGGAGACGCGTAACTTCAATGCAAGTTATTACGAAACTTCTGGTTGGCTATAGGCATTGCATATAAGGGGGATCGTAAGAGTGAGTCCAACACCTTACTAGCTTTTCGTGATTCTAAAAACAACCTCTACGTAAAATAAACATCGGTGCATAAGAGGAAAGAGCAAAAAAAAATCAATGTCGGAAGTAATATCAGGGGGGTGGAATTAATTCCAACCCCAGTTTCTCTCTCTCTCTTTTTTTATCCCAAGCACTTTGGATGTTTTTGCACTTTAAGGCCTAGAAGGAAATGGGGGAGAAATAAGGTTTACATTTCAGTTCCTCCTTCTCTTCCTCGCCTTAAAGTTTTAGGGAACGACCCTTTTAAAAATACATCGAGCGAAACTCAAAAATGACCCCGTATAAAGTTACGTATTTTGGGCAAATGTACTTGGGCCATTATATTACACTTTGAAAAAGAGAGAGAAAAAAGTAAACGGTGAGAATTACTAATTGGATGATCTTACCTGGATCTCTGAATTTTTCAGCTGAAGATTAATAGTGGCTTTTCTTTTTCTTCTACTTAAGTACAACTGTTATTTTAGAATAACTATAATATAAAACTATTATCTTACAAAGGACGTATGTTTTACCTTTTCTCCAAGACTTATTTTTTTTTACTTATTTTATGTAAAGTATGTTTCATCCAGCCTTTTTAATGTCGTGCCTTGGTCGAGCTCAGATTCTGTTGAGTAACGATACGTATTTGGTTCTGCCCTGAACGAAAAAAAAGAAAGATATAAAACCAAGCCTGGAATATTACCTAATATATTATACATTCAAATTGACCTACTGGGAGTAGTTCGTCTAAAGACAACGCCAAGTTCAACCCAGCCATCGTCAAAATGGTTTTGTAAAATATAGAAAGGTAGACGCATCCCAGTCTAGTGAACTACTTTATCATATTCGGAGTTTACATTGGGTATCTAAGCGCCGTTTATTCCACTCTGTTGAATTTTATATCCGAGATACTTTGCCTTTTACGAGCGTGCTTTTTACTGTACCTGAATAAATGGGGGAAAACCCTTGATAGTTTGGGGATATTTTCATTTTTATTAAATTAAATTTTTTTTATAATTATCTATAAAAGTAAGGCCACAAGAGCTAAAGAAATTATAGAGAAAAAAAAAGACCAAATTTGGTTGTAGAAACAAGATAAAGGATGATTTTGAATGAAGTAATACAGTAAATCTCTTTATTGTTTTCGATTTGTGGAACGGAAGTCACGTGGAGTACTGGCGCATGCGATATTAAAGGAACCACGCTACATTTCCTCTTGAAGGAACATTATAGTAATTTTCAATTAATATACTATAGTAAAGTGCGAGGGCAAATGTTACTGTAGAATCGGGTTGTAAATTCGCTTTACAACATGGCCAACGTTGGTAATATATTTCGTTACAAAATGGGGTATTGCCTCGTTGGCCAATATCTTTGGGGGGGGGGGGGGTGCTGCTGCTGCTAAAGCTCGGTGGAGTCAGGTTTCCGTAACGCGTTTATCGGCCGAGAATGAGAAAGAGAATGGACCTGGAAATCGGATACCCACTATTCCTATACGCCGCCCGCCCGCCCGAGCTCGCGAGGAATGATGGGTAAGGGTATTATATAGGGGACGCCAGGGCCGGTTTTGATCCGTGATGAACGCTATCGACGCCTGCGCAAACCCCCGTTTTCCCCCTTTCCCCTTCCCCTAATGGAGTTGGCCCTTTATTGAACCTTTGCAGAAACTGGAGCTCTTTTCCATTTGACGCCGTTCTCTCTCTCTATTGTATGTGTACTAAAAGCGAGAGTCTGTAATAGATGAGATGATTGAAGAGTTGACTGTTATAGTGTCTAATACAGGATCTAGATGGCGCTGGTCTGAACGCGTCACTGTAGTGCCATACGTGGTTGGTGCCTTCGCGATCCTTCATGGAAGGTATAAATGATATCGTTAAATCAATCTCAACCACCCGCTCTAGCGCAACTTTGCTAAACACGAGTGAGTGTTGCCCGAGAGGAAACGAAAGAATAGTTCTGGGGATGCTCGGAATCAAAACGGAAATGATAGCTCACGCGTTTTGGACTCTCATCTTTTCTTTTTTTTTTCCTCCCCCAACTTTGATCTTCTCTCCAGCCCTACCTCTCAGTTTTTCTTCCCAAGTTTGCCCTAAAACAAAAAGGAACCCCGCTCAGAAGAAGTGGTGGTCGTGGTGTTAGTATTGGAAGGTTTTCTATAGGCACTCAGGGTAGATTCGCTCGAACCGACGACCGGCCTTTGTATTTTTGGTGTATTTGTTTTATGGCGTTTTACGCCTTAGGAAAATACATTAGTACATTCTAATGCCCAGAGTCTATGGCCCCCTTCTTTCCGTCTTCAAAGTCTGTAGGGAAATCTCAGATATACATGACTACTATGATTTTTTTTTAAAGAAACAGTTTTCTTTACTTATCCGTAATATTTGATGCTTTAAAAGCGTTGCAAGGTCTATTCTTGTTTGATTCAGATGTAGAAGCATTTTGTAGATTAATATGCGCAATTATTGATGAATTTTTGCATAAATTGGTATGAAATTGATTTAGAAATTAAAGGGAATGTGAAGTGGTTTGCTCTCCTCGAATGAATGAACATTTCTTTATCACTTTAAAGGGGGATATCCGGCCATATTGAACTACAAATCATTACCTAATTACTTTCGATTGTAGATATATACTAATTATCGTAATTTATTCATAAACTTGCGTCTGGAAGAACCCCAACAGATTCTTCTTATAGGAATAAAATAAAAAGATTATTTCTTCATTTCAATATTCAAGGATAAAAATATATTATATATATTATTTTATATATATATATATATATGAGATTCTGAAAGGTTCCTAAATTTTTATCTTATATTCGGAAATATTTTCATAAAAACAAACATCTCCAAGATTCGGAGGCATCTAGGAATTTTTGTCCGCTTTAAAAGGAATTTTAATAACGAATATCTAAGCTAGAATAGACATTTTTTCTCTCCAAAGTTCTTCTTTTTCATCCGTAACGAGATGAATCCTTACTTTGCCAAGGGATAAAAAGAAAAGAAATTGGTTCGATTCGGTCAAAAATCGATAAAATAAAAAAAAACTAGACGTCGTTGAATCCCGATGGTTTCTCCTTAGTTTAATATGAAAAGACGCGGTAGCGTTTGGGTTTTAACGTGAATTTATTCCATTTTACTAATAATGTTTAATTTATTTATAATTTTGAATATTTTGTTGATAATTAAATATACAGTGCAAATATTTATTTTCCAAAGCTTACATCTTGATAAAAATATTTTTCAATATTCTTGGTAGAATTGATAAAAATCCTCTTCTTATTGTAGAAAAGATGAAAAAAAAGGTTTATTTTTACATTCCAAAGATGAGCTTTCCATCTTATTTCTTTTCTGCCATTTTTTTTTTGCTATGTATTTCTTCATACATAATATACACACAGAGAGAGAGTTCTAAGGGATAAAGCTTGCGCTCTGCTATTCAATCTGATCTTGGTGCCGCGGGTTAGCGAGCCCAGCTATAAATTCAACTGCTTGCCCTCTCACCCCTTTACTCTCTCGCTTCTATTTATCAAAATTGAACCAGCGCCACGAGGCACAAAAAAGTATACTATGGAGCATGTACGTAATGTTTAGGGATAAAATTCATCTTTGCTAAAGTTCTAAATAGAATAAATAACTAGTTAATAAATAGGTGCTTTATTTTAAAATATTTGTCGTTAGCATTTTAGGAAAGACAAATTTGAAACTTTCCTAGTGCTACTAACTCTTCCATTCTCTGTTGTCCAATCATCAGCACCACTTCTGTTGAGACATATAATATTAAATTGCAATTAAAAACTACATAATCAATCAATAGACTAAGACATTAAATTCTATTGGGTTAAATTATTTCTTACATTTGTGTCAAAATGTATCTTTATACCCAGTTAGGGAATTTTCAACAATGCGCTGGTTCTCTCTGCGAATTTTCAATTGAGTATAAGAGACCTTTTTTCTTTACAAACACTGTATTCCGCTTTCTTCTTCTTGTTCTTTTATCCGACTGGTGATATAATAGAAGATTCTTTTTGATATTCGTCGCGAGAAAGCGAGCGCGGATCTGGATGCTGGGATAGGATTTTGATGGAAAAAATATAAATTCTGATTGCGTGTCTGGCATGTTTAGAAGGTCTTACATGAGTGTCCCTATATATGTATGTAGGCAGAGATTGGTGTTTGCCCCTTTCCCCCTCAGCCCCCCCCCTCCGGTACAGCGTAAATTGTAAAAACTGCATCTATATATTCTTGGAATTGGAATCGATAGTTGGTTTTGATATTGAAAATGTCACATGTCGGGGTATTTTTTTCTTAAGCCTATATTTTCTTCGAATTTTATTTATTTTGTTTAGTACAGAAGTCTTTAATTTGAAGTAAAACATACATGTTGTTAAATTTGTACTGTTTTCGTTATAAATTTTAAAGCAGTATATTGTTTGTTCTTCAAATTTAATCGACTTCTGTTTTGTATACTTTGTGTACCATCTCATTCTTTATTGAAACGTTTAACTAATAATAAATTTTAAATTTTTTTCTCTTTCTAGGTAAGAAATCGTTTCTTGTTATCTCTTTGATTGTTATTGTTCCGATCCACGATGTCATACTTTACGGTATCGTTGATTTTAATTATTATAAATTAAATATTAACTTTCGAGTCCGACAAAGTAAGACTAAACCAATTTAGGAAACCTTTAAAGTTACCAAAATGCAGCTCAAAAAATTTTTCCCAAAAGGCTTCTAATGTAACTTCGGGCGAAAATTAACTGAATTTTAATTGAACACTATTAATTATAAAATATTACGTAACTTTTAAGTTAGAATAGGGAAGTCTTTGGTCTCGCGTACACGTAGGCGTTAATACAACAAATTAACCTCCATTGAAAAAAATAAGTTAACATCTCAAAATTTGGGTCAACCGAAATATCAGTGGGGAAATGAACGACTTTCTTTAAATAATAATATATATATTTTTTTTCTTTTGAAATTAGACTTATAAATAATATATAGTACTAGTTCAAACTTTAGGCCTAGTTTTTTACCCCGAAGTTAAGTTTCGAAATAAATTTATATACCGGTATATAAAATTAAATACGGTTGAGGAAAAGATATTTAAAATTCAATAGTATCAGTTCGGAAGATGAGAAAATAGAAATTTGATTTAATTCCAAATTATTTTCCTTGTAATTTAATTGATCGTTAACTCCCCTTAATGCAAGAGCAGTTTACAAAATATATAACAGAGACTCCCTTATAGCGTTCTTCGTTACACTTGTTAGTAAACACGCCAGGTTATTACCAACTGCGCTTGAAAGTTTGGGGTGCGAAATATGACGCGTTTAGTGAAACTAGTTTCCCGTATTTATTTATTTTTTTTTATTTTGTCGTAAATTAATTTCTCTTGATTATAATTAACGTAAAAATGCGATATAGAAACTTGGCTCATTTCCTCAATCATTGCGGGGAGGCTAATTAGCGATTCCAGATATCGTAACGTCACGTGATTGCGATTAAAATTGCCAGCCCCCCCCCCCATCTCGCTCTCTCTGTTTTGAATTATAATGTACGTAATGAATATCATAATGATCCCTCCGTCGTAATCTTGAAACTAATCTAAGAGGAATATTTTAAAAATATGCTAAACAGATTGAGCAATAAGTTTTAATTCAAATTAGAGAATAATTTGCGACTTTCGCCATTTGCCGCCTTGCCAAGTTTTACGTTTCTATACGGATCAAATTAGGCTTAAGTTGAGGTAATCTAGTTACCATATTTTCATTGTTAGGGAAATATATTTAACCATTACTTCCTTGGTATAGCAATTCGAATAGTAATAGTACTAGTATAGTAGGTAGTTTGTGAATTGTTAAGTTTCAAGGTTTTTGTAATCATTTTGTTTTTCGTGGTAATTTGTTCCTTAAAATCGATTTTAATCGCCGATTTAAATTCTGAAAGTTACGCTAGCTACTGTAAAACGCGCGGTAATTAGTAATTGTGTTCATTTGGAGGCCGAAATGAATAAACTTTAAGATTAAAATCATTTTGAAACAGGTACAAATCAGGCCATTTAATTTTTTTAGAATGTTTATATTTTTAATTAGGGTAATAATTTTTTATCGTGGAACATTAAAATTATTAGGCATTGAAAAAGAAATTACAAATACCAATCAATCTTTCTGGGTAATTAAAAGGGTATTTCTAATTATGCACGCAGTTTCATAGGGTCTGAAGTTTACCATATTCTATTTTTCTCGTCGGCAGTCAGTCGGTATCCCAGTAATGTTTTTTTTCTTCCTAACCTTGGGAGTGATTATTTTCTATGCAAATTTATATATGTATATATTTTCCATCCCTATAATTTTATGCTCATAGAGTTTCAATTTCCATCCTCATGAGTCTGTGAATTTTTCGGGGTTTTGACGGTGGTGGTAAATTTAAAATCCCTTTTGGTTTTCCAGCCTAGCTTCCTATTATTATTATTCGAAAGGGGGGAGTTTTGGGAATCTAGATCCCATAGAAGAAGGGGTTAGGCCTTGCCTAGTACCCAATTAGGAGTTGATAGAACATTCTATCGACCCGGTAATGGGTTTTATCTCTCTCTCTCTCTCTCTCTCTCTCTCTCTCTCTCTCTCTCTTTTCCCCCTTGGGGTCTCTCCGTTCCTAACCGAGGCTTCGATCTCATTTTTTTTCCCTTCTTCTGCTAGTTACCCCTTTATCCCGGAGCTAGGGCGAATGCCCTCCCTGAATCCTTTCTTAAAAAATCTGCTTAGACTACGTAATTAATTGAGCCGGGAGGTAATGTTAGCCAGGTAGGCATCTTATATCCAATCAGCTTTATTCTTCGTTAGCTCGGGTTTTTTTTTTATTTTTTTTAGGTTTCAATCTCCCTTTTTTATCTTCTCTTTCTTTGTGTGATGGAGAATGGTACCATTGAATATGAACTTGGATTGAAACGGATCAGGGAAAATTACAGATCTTTGGGAGAAGTCAGGGAAAAGTCAGGGAATATGAACTTGAATTGAAACGGATCAGGGAAAATTACAGATCTTTGGGAGAAGTTAGGGAAAAGTCAGGGAATATGAACTTGGATTGAAACGTATCAGGGAAACTTACAGATCTTTGGGGAGAAGTTAGGGAAAAGTCAGGGAATATGAACTTGGATTGAAACGGATCAGGGAAACTTACAGATCTTTGGGAAAAGTTAGGGAATATGAACTTGGATTGAAACGAAAAGGGTTCTTGGTTTTACGAAAACCCCAACTCTGAATTGTTACGCCATTAAATTAAAACATAACACTAGTTGACTTATTTGTAAAAAAATAAGATCATAGAGAGTCAGTTTCAAATAGATTATCATCCATCAATATATAAAAACTATTTTCCTATTTCTGCAATTCAAATTATTTATCTCCGTGCCGCTCAGTCTAGCTTTCAAAAGAAAGAAAAAAAAAACTAATTTTCCTTTTTAGTCATCCTTTTACTTTGTTGTTAAATTATCATATTTGGCGGGCAGCCGCGGCCCATGGTCGTCACGATGGGTGCTGCTGATGTTTCTGTTCCCCCCCCCCCAATCCTCTATTCCATACCCGGACACCGATTCATCCCCCCCCCTCCCAAAGAAAAAAGAGATCTTCTGGCTGGCAGACGGGCTAAAGGGGTGGCTTGCTCATTAACATAATAAAGTCGTTTATATTTTTGACTACTCTTATTTTAAGTATACGCTTGAAAGACGTTAGGGGGAATACTGGAAACGAAAATGAAATGTAGGCCCTTCCTTAGATGAATTCAACTGAAATATTCTTGCAATTATCATCTCTTGAGGTCACTTAAGATGCTATACTGTATTATTATATTATTATTTTATTATTTTTTATATATATAGATTTTTTTTTATTTGAGATAATTTGCCCACAAAAACCGGGCCGGGTTTAATCGCGCTTGGCTTTAGGGGAGAGGGGAGAGAGAGTTTGGTGCTAATTTTCTACGGTTCGTGGTGAACGTGAAAAAACACTAGAATTACGCGTGACTGTACATACCGCAAATGTTTATTTATTACCAAGTGCGTGATTGAAACGTTTATTTTAAGGTTAGATACTAAAAATATTGATTTACAAAGCTGAAATATTGACCGAAGTATAAAGTTTAAAATTAGAATTACTTTTGTTGCAATACCTGAACTTAATCGAATATTTTTTAGAGAACAAGCGAGTCTATTCAATTCTTAAGATTCGACCTATTTTGTCTAAAAATAGGCCAAATTTAGTCTAGAAACTCATTCCATCTTTAAATAAAGAAAAGTGAGAGATAGAGAGAGGAAGGGTTTTAACTTTTAACTCACTCAAAACGATTATTCTAGAATAAACTACGCATAGTACTATTCTCTCAAAGATTAAATCTTTTTCATTTTTTTTTCATTCGGTATTTGTTCAAGTGGAAGAAACGCCGAGAATTTTTATAAAAGAATAGAAATCTAATTCTTGAAGTGTCTACTACTTAATACTTATCAAAACCACCAGTTAAGCTAAAATAAAAGTTAGTGAATCTCACAATACACTCGTGTTCAAAATGCAAACCAAGACCCTTGCCCTGATAGAAATACAATCAGTATCCCAGTAGATACTGCATGCGCATGGACTCTAAAAGAAATTTGCTGGCGAAATGCAAGATCAACTTTGAGAAATATACTTCCCCGAGAAGGACTTGGAAGGGGGGAGAGAATATTCTAAAAAAGACGAATTGATGATTGAAGAGTCTTTACTTTAGCATGGGAAAGAGATTTAGCTCATTCTTTATTACCTTAGCTTTCTTCTGGCCGCTCTCTTTAAGTACCTATTATGAAAAATGTAATTTCCCCAAAATTCTTTTCTTTTTTATATTCCTTATATTCTTTTTTATTTTATTTTATATCATATATATATATAGTAGAGACCGAGAGAGAGAGTTAGGAATAGGGGGTTAATATTTTTTTCTTGGATTCTTCAACGGAATACAAAACCCAAAATCGTTAAACAGGCAAGCTAGGGCCTAATGTTTCTGGAACGCACTGCGCTCTCCCTAGCTGCTCAGTGCTCTCCTGGAGTAGCGTAGAAAGAAGAATAAGAAAACTGGCTCCAGAGTGTGCTCTGGTGCAGCCTGGATTTGATGGAGGGTAGGAAGGAGTTCAGGGGGGAATGAAACCCATTTCGGATTTTTCTTAATCTCCCGGTTAGTCCCGGACTCTCTCTCTCTCTCTCTCTCTTTAAAAGATTTGAGTTCCTTGATTAATAGGGACCCCCTAAATTAAAATAAAAATAACGTTTTCTCCGTAGCTAGACTTAGTACTGTTAGAGTAAAATATCGTTACTTTTTATATGAAGGAAAAGCGAAGTTAAAACAATTTCCCGTTAAACTAATGATTCCAGATTTTTGCTCTCGTTTTTTCTTTCTTTCCCTCAAAGTCGATGCGTTATTTTATAAGTATACCGTGATGGAGAGAGAAAGTGAATTTATGGAAACTACACACGGATATTTTTAAAAGAGCTTTGACTTTTTTATACTCGTTAATAGAATGATTTGAAACATTTGTTTTCCGTCGAATATTCAAACGGAAATGGAATTATAAATGTTGCATTACTTTTTAAAATGTTTGTTGTTGGATCCTTACAAAGAAAAATCGCCGTAGTTCTTTGAATCGCTATAATTCAAACCCGGGTAGTCTGGTTTAAGAAACTTGGAAAGGGTTGAACTTGAGTTTGAGTCGCTGTTTCCATTGGCCACTTAAATCTCTTATTTATTTTTTTCTTCTTGGAAGTAAACAAAAACAAAATATATGGTAAGGCGGAGAAGAACACGTTGTCGTTACACGCTACGTCGATCCCGGCATTCTGGCGCGTAAAGGAAACTAGCTCAATTTTTACCACCAGTTTCATCTAGGGGTCAAAACTAAAATACCGGCAAACATTTGAATTCGACTTTTATTTCTTACTTCCTGCGTGCAAGCAAAACTCGTGGAACTTTCAAAATAGTGTAGCTTATTTAAACTGCTTAGGCTTTAACACTTGACCTCTTGCTGGTTTTGAATTTGAAAGGTCAAAGGACAATGGAGTGAGTTTTACTGAGTCTCTTCGGAAGTAGAGTAACTAGAAGTCGTTAAGTTAATAAAGGGCTATAGTTTACTTCCTCCGAGATCTTTCTTCAGTTAGGACCGTGGTTCTTTAGCTAGACAATCTCTGTGGCATTTTACAACGATAGCTTTGGGTCAAACTGCTTAGAAATGACCCATCAGTGTTAACCGATGAAAGGAACAACAACGTATCAGGGTCTCGACCGAGAGTGTGATACCCAAGTAGCGTATGAGAGAAAGAGGGAGAAGGCATTTGTTCAGGGGTAGCTAAGAAAACACAAAACCTTTCAGTCTCATACCCCTACTTTTCTAGGCTTGTGGGGGTCTTGGTTGCGTCGCGTTTTCCTACGGGCAAATTTTTTCTTTCCCAATTTATGGAAATTTCTCTTCCTTCTTCGCTTATTCTTTTTTTCTTCTTCTTCTTCTTCTTCCAACAAAAATCGATTTACTCGAAACCACCCGCCAAATAAGGCAAAGAAAAAGCAGCTTCGTTCTGGTATAGAGCTATTGCAGCATTGCGTTATTGCGCGTCGTTGCTTGGAAAACTCTGGATCTGAAAGACCCCAAACATGGAACTTGCCGTCGACAGTACTCACCAATTTATCGTATGATCGCCTGCTTAGACCGGGCTACCAGTGTGAATGGCCTACAAAAACTTCTCTACGCAATTATATATATATACGTTTTTGTCCTTAAGATCAAATGTAAACAAAATAAATGGCTGTGTGTGTATAATGACTACAGTATATCTTTCCTACATCTCGCCTCGTAAACTGTCCGTATTGCGTGACTGTTATTTTGGTTATGGTTGTAGCGTCCTCTAACTTGTGTGGAATATTGGACTTTTCCATAACTAAGGTGTTTCGTACGACGTCGATTTTACTATGTTTCCCGTATAACCTTAATTAAAGGGGTATACGCGAATAGCGAGACCAGTCATTTGAGGTTAAGCGTAGTGGTCCTAAAAGCGTCCGGGTTTTCTTAATAGGGTTACGCTATATTAAACCTTAAACGCGTTTTCGGACAACGTTAACCGTACGTAGTGTAATAAATTTGGACAGGAATATTGGACCAAGTCCTGAGCTACATTTTTGATGACCGTTGTTAAAGACATTATTATACAGTCCAAGCTCCTTCATATTGTAAGATCAATACTGCTAAGTAATTTCTAAGGTGGCTTGTGATAATTGAATAACTTCATGATTGTAGTACGCGGTGTCCATTGCGGTATACTAAGGAACTGACCTTCCTATAGAGTTCGTAGACATTCTCAGCGAAGTCGACCGTGTGTTTTAGGTTTTAGCAGTCTGAAAGACCTCTATAAGGTTTCCACAAACCCCCAAAGAAAAAGTAGCGAGAAGAAAACGTCCATTAGACGCGGTAGCCGTCTTCCAAGAACAAGAGAGGATATTGTGGCTGTCCCATTAAGAAAATACTACGAAAACAAAGCGTAATCTTTCCTACATCGCGTACGATTGAGCTTAGCGTTAAACTTTACCGAATTTCGCAACTGGTACGATACCAGGCCCAATAAAGACTCGTAGCAAACGATCTTCGTAACGCTAACGACGGTTTGCAGTTGACTTAAAGCCGATACTAAGGTTAAATTCTAACCAGATGAGACGTTAGGGATTGCCCCCTGGCTATACTGAAAAGCATTCTCGCCATTTAACTTCACGGGAAAACAAGGAAAATGGCGCGGACACCGACACCTTTTAATACTGGTACATGGAAGTCGGCAAGCCATCCAGAGTTGCCATTCCGGTGTGGGTACTGGTTGGCTACACGTAGGCAGGCAGGCTTCTGACCGAAACTAGGGCTAAGATATTGATCAAGGGAACGTAGTTTACGGTAGCCGGTAGGGGACAGATTCTAATAATAGGCCAAGACGAGCGTCCAGGGAACCTACCTACTCCACACACTCTCTCGCTTCCTAGCTCGGAGTATATCGGCCTAACGATGCCCTGATCCGCCAGCTAGGGATGACGTTATAGGAAGCGACACCTGGTTGAAATGGACCACCCTTAGTTTTCTCCTTTTCCTCTCCATACTACCTTTCTACTGGCCATCAACTAGGTGGATAGGATAGCTCTCGCACTTTTTTGTTATATTTGCAGTTTATGTACGAGAACGTTTCTCCTATACTTGCAAACCGGACACTTTTTCAAAGCACGTTTTTTCCCCCTTATTTTTTCTCTAAAGAATGTACAAACTTAAGAAAACTAAATCCCGGAGATCTTTTGCTAGCCAAATATGTAGGCGCGGCCATTGGTCAAAAGAAGAGGAAAAAGTACGCCAGCTTTTACGATGGAAGAATTTGTCCCCTTAATGGCGACTGGTTGTTTAGGAACGGGATTTGCGAGGCTACCTCCATTTTAGTGACTTTAAACCCCGCTTTCAGAGGCATTACGATGTCTGTTTTAGTAATATTAATCTAAATGTGGTTCCTTTAAAGATCCCAAATCAAGGGTAATCTATTCCCACCATCATTAGGTTCCTTGTTTACAAGATATTTAAAGCCGGCTAAGAGCAATACTGTTCCTTAATTACATTAATCCTGAGAATGACGTCCATCTATAAATTTTAGGATCTAACGTCTAATGCCAACGGGAAAAAGTTTATTTTTTGTGTGTGGCCCCCTGGCACAGGGCTTGTTTTAATAAGGCAGAACCTACCATTAGTTAAGGAACCTAAGTAGCCAGCAGCGGCAGCCTAGCTAGCATTAGCACACATGCAATGCTCGCTTTATAAATATCCTCCTAACTTTTATAAGCTCTACAATTTATTTTTGGCCAACCGCCGCATTACCAGCTCTAGCGAAAAGTAGGCCACGTTATTTCGTCCGTATACTTCTCGCATTCAGACAGTGGTCCCCTTATTTTATCGCCTTGCCCGGCGTTTGCTCTATAACAGAAATAAAATCACTCGAAATTTTCCTTAATTCTTTCGTGGACTATATCCAACAACGTTCCTTTTGAGGTACTACTAGGCCAATATTATATATATATATATATATATATATATATATATATATATAACTTCGAGCTTACCTACTTTTGTATTATACCGAGAAAAAACCGCGTTTAATTTTTCTACTTCTTTTTCGGCGCGGTCGCAGCCAGTTTAACTCTTTCTGACGTGAAACGAGAAGCGTCCAATAGACGTTTTTGATCAAATCACGCGTTAAATCGTACCGGCTTTACCCCTTTTTCTAAATTATAAGTTTGTTCGAGGCTGTAATAGAATTTCTCGTGCTTTCAGTCGAAATAGTCTATGGTCTCGCGCCATTGCCATCTCCGGCACTCGTAATTTATTAGGCCATTTCTTATTCAGAGTAAAAAACACGAAAATGAAAGTAAAGAATGAGGGGGGGGCGAGGGTGGTGGTAGGAAAGGGGTAGACGAAGACGAGAGGAAAAATATGAAGCCAACCATCACATTAACTTTCTTTATTTTCTTCTCTCTCAACCCTTTTTGGGTTTTCCTGGAAGTATAAAAATGGTAAAAAATAGTGTCTCATAAAAAAAAAGAACCTCTAGCGTATAATAATGTTTTACGATGTCCCGTATTCCCATGTGTACCCAAGCTGGCAGCCAATATAGACTTAAAGTAAAGAGGGAACATCTGATGTGGTTAGACGGAATTAAAGGCGGATTATTTATTGAAAATAAGACAGTCTGATAAGGTACAAACCTTCCTTGATGTCTTACGTCTGGCAGGACGTAGGAATTTCTTTGTGTACCTTTAAACATTTATTTTCTGAAACTCGGTAATTGCGTAGATTGTAACTTATAGCGGGGGTTGGTGGGGGAGGGGGGTTAGTGTCCCATGTCCTTTATCTTTATTTTATCCCCTTTTATACTCTGTACTATCCTTTCTTTTTTGTCTTTGAACCACGCGCCGTTCGTAACTCGGGGAAGGTTCTTCTCGCCCGAGTTACTTTGATTAGGAGTCCCCTTGATTCTGGATCGAATAATGGCGTGCTCAGGCCGCTTGATGAGCGTAAGGGAGAATCCCTCCTCGCTCTAGCATGCTCCAGGCGCCGCTCTCTCTCTCGCTCCAGCGTCATTCTGTCCACCCTCTAGTGCCCATAGCCCACCCTCAACCCTTAGTTATCCACCGGCTTTACTGCGAAACTATACTCGTAGAATCACTGTCACCTAAGACTACTAGCGAAGGCTTAACGACGATGGTATGTCCTTTACGTTAGTTTCGAGTAACGTTCCCTCTCGGCTTTGGGGCCCGCTTTCGAGAGTAGAGTATGACGTTGTCCCTTATATATAGCGAAGAATTACTCTCTATATAGCTTCGTTACCGGGGTAACCACCGACTTGGCTATGGTTTCAGTTTGAACAACGTCTGAAGGCGCGTTACATTACATCTTGGCCCATAGACATCGCGTGTAAGTTTATGCCTGGTTTGACCTCAAGGTGAGAAATTGTTTTACTACGCTTCAGTCCAGGTATACGTTGAAATTACCAACGTGTACCGTCGAAATTTAGCGCTTCCAAGAGTGCGAGTCGTTCGTTTTCGCTTCGCAGGTGTGAATAAATGACCGCCACTCGAGCCCTGACCAAATAAAAAAAATATACATCTAACCAAGCAACCCTTTTTGGTCCCATCTTCCTAGCTTTGTTTTCTTTTTTCTTTTTGGGCTAGGCAGTTTATATCAGTAAGCCTACAGCGTATCGGGCGGGATTTTTTTTTATTACGTTGCACCCTCTGGTGAACACACACCATCGAGTTCTGGACATTTGCAATTGATGATAATAAAGAAACCTATAAATTAGGGGGGAACCCTTCTTCCTTTCCTTGACTAGTAAGAACCCCTTGAGCAACACGGGCCACCGTTTCTACCAAAGGAGCTAGCTCTAGTTTTTACCGTTGGAAAAAGACCCCCCCCTCTTTTTTCCCCCGCCCCTAGTGCTTTTGGCGCGCTTTGTTCATTTATTAGGTAGACAATGTTAGTCCCTTTTGACCTTTTCCCGGATTAATACCGGCGTAAAGCTCTAATGAAAATATATATTAGTATTAGGGATTTTGTTTTTTGTTTTTGCTGTTGTTTTACAAAAGGATCCGGGTTGCTTGGTTTTTACCGAGGATTAGTGCTAATTCTTGTTGCCCTGATGTATATTTATATATATCCTTGTTGTTATATCTTAATTCTTAATATACCGCGTCTTATTGATTGAGTTAAATGAACGTAATAGTATTAGGACTAGAATAGTAAGATAAATATTGGATTTCTTTCTAAAAAAAAAAGTCCAATGGAAAATTTCATATTTTCCAACTGAATGTTTTGTGGTTAATCTTTTATTATTTTATTTAAACACGGTTTTCCCTGTTTAATAGTTAAGTCGATTAATCGATTTTTTTAGAGCTGTAGCAACGCGGCGTTCACTAAACCTTTGTGAATGAGCTTAATGTGTCTGTTGTGGTTCTAAAAAAATTCACCTGACGTTACCTGACTTTTAATGGTTTTCTTTTCTTATAAAATCTAAAATTTAAATTTCGCCAATTTCTATCAATATTGATCTAAAAATCAAACTCTTTTCTTCCACCAGTCCTAATTTGCTTTAGGTTAATATTCCCAAACTTTTAAACGATTACCTTTAATGAAAGACTAAATTCCGACTGGTTTTCCCCTTTTTTATTTTCTTAAAAATTCTTCAAAATACGAAAATCAAGGCCAAATTTTCTGATAATTTAATGAAAAATAAAATAAATTCAACAGAAAATTCCCTTCTTGTTATGTCTCTCCCTTCCGAGGAAAAAAGTTTGATCACACGCGACAACCAACACTCTTTTGATAAAAAAAGTTTTGATTCGAAACGTCAAAACAAATCGTTAAAACTTTACTGGGGTTCTTATTGCCAAAGTGGAAAAGTCCCTCTATTATTTCAAACTAGTACCGAAACTGCTATAGTATTCAATTAAAAGAACTGACTTTCTCATTCTCATTGTCATTGTACGAAAACGAAGAGCTGCGGGGAAAATTAGAAAGGACGTGGTGGCGAGAAAAAAAGCAAAACTGGGCTGTCAAGTTTGTTGGCACAATCCGCGGCGGCTATTTAATAATCCTGTTACGAAAAGACAGACGTCTAAATAAAATAATAAAGGGGGAAAAAATAATAAAATATTCATATCCTTTTTCGTGGAAGTTCTTTTTAATTGGAATTCCCCAAACTGATTTGATTTCTCCTTCTCTTTATGGTTTTTCATTCCGTGGTACGTGATTGGCTAGTTTTAAAGCCTTAGTTGTGTAAGGATTTTTGTACTTCTTGGTCTGTTTGGTGACGGTTGTCATTGATATTTAGTCTATTAGAAAATTTAATGAACGTTGAACGAATTAAGTACTAACAAGAACCCATTTAGGACACGAGAACCTTATATTATATTTTGAAACTTATTAGGCACATGGGGGCTTGTATTGGTCCGTGTTCATCTTGTTTCGATGTCGTATATAACCAAGTTGACTTATATCTTTTTGGAAAAAGAAAAATGATTTAGGCATAGATTTAGTAAAAATATATATATCTATATAGTATCTCGAGACCACTATAGAGAAAGTGGTGGTGGTATAAGAAGTAGTAAGAAGAAAAAAGTAGACCCATGTTACGATCGATTGGTTTTAAGGGGCCACTCTGAATATTTCAAAAGGCTATACTATATACATGCTTGTCGAATTTTTGACGTTGCTAGCGACTTCAGTTGCGCTTACGTTTTTTAGGCGAACCACGGTACTACTTACTGTTACTCTTACTCCGTGGTCTTATAGCGTTGGTATATACTTCGTGGTAAAAAGCTAGTTGGATTGGAAGACCATGCATGCAGCTTAGAACCCAGAGAGAGGGCTTTTTTTTTGATTTATCGATTTTGAAAATAGAGACGTTTTATTTTAGTCGTAAAAACGAGCGACCCCGAAGTAAAGGACGTACCTAAACCATATCCCAAAACTCCTAAAACTAATAGTTGACTTGCCCTAGCTGCCAAACACCGACGTTAAAATACATGTATACTTTTTTACCTATCATTAAAAAACACTTCCATCTATACTAGCATCATGATCTCTCATATAGTTTTCGCGACCAAGTTTGATGGAATGGGGAAAAGTAAAAAAAAATATATATATACTTTTAACCCTGATGATATGTTGAGACGTTAAAAATTAGGCGTAAGTCCATTACGTTCCATACCGGTAGATCCTGAAGGGTTAATTACGTGATACATTCATTCCAAGGTTCGCACTTTGTCTGGAATGTAAGGGAAAATGGAATACTTGAAGTGTATCTATCGGTAATTTAACAGTATGGTTGTATTACACTTGAATTCGAAACTTTGACAACAAACTATAGGCCTAGATTCGAAAGGACTTAGTACTCGGTGTCATTAATCAAGTTGTTGGTCTTTTAACTTCTTGGAGATGGGATGACGGGGTTGCTGGTCTTTAGATCTTCGTACTAGATAGGGATTCTCTGTCTGTTGAATCACTCTTGTACAGCAATGACGAATTTTCGAAGAATTTTCCTTAATCTTAGTGTCGAGAGACGAACTAAGGCCAAAGGAGGGGCCCGGGGAATTTTAAGAAAAGTCGAGAAAGAGGAAACTTCGGAAGTAACAACGTTTAGCCATTTATTAACGGGAGGGATTCTTTTCCTTTTCCTTCCGTAATTGACCTGGTGCATGCGGCCATCTTCCCTCGATGATGATAGCTAAGCCTCGGTTTTGGGGGAATAAACTAGCGAAAGAATAGTAGCTAGACCCATTTGTCTTTTACCTGGAATTAAGGGGAAGGAACGAAGGAAGACGTGCCTATCATTTTTCCTCTACTCATTCTTCAACTCGAATAATTATCACTCCATTTTGGTTATTAATGGTTCACAGTTGCTCAATCTTTGTTAAATACTCGGCGCGCGACCGGTTCGAGCGGCAAATTTTTGTCATTTTTCTTTCGACAAAACTTTGCGAATAATTTTCAATAGACTAGAGTTGCTTTAATTTTGAAGACGGGGAGAGGAGACGGAGAGAGCTTGTCTGAAATTGTTCTTCTTACCAAATAAATATTACGCTCTGTTTCTCCATTAGCGCTAGACGTAAATCAACTGTACGTAATCACTAGCGAAATTTATTAAAGAAAACTTTGTTTATAGATAATCAATTTATAAGCTGTAGGAATAGGCGACCATCAACTTGGCATTAGCTATAATTGCAATGTTATAGCGTGAAAAAGACACTGGTACCGTCAAGGGATTGTTAAGAATGTCTAACATTGTCTCGCCAAGAATTCTCTAGTGCGTCGTTAGCTTTCTGTTAATTCGGTAGAAAATGTACCTCGCGGGAAAAAAAGGGCCCTAACCAAAGACGCGTCTCTACTTTCGCTATCTGGCGACGAGCTTAGAAAGTGAACCTTGATCAAATATGGAAGATGAAGGAGAGACAGGGTGTGGTGTGGTGGTATGGGGGTTTATATCTAGGTGAAGAGCTTTTTAGCCATATCGTAGTATACGATAGGCTCTTAGTTTGACCCGAGCCGTCGTAGTAGTAGTAGTAGTAGTAGTAGTAGTAGTAGTAGTAGTAGTAGTAGTAGTAGTGGCCGGGGTTGTCGCTTCGTTATCGTCAGATTTTAGCTTAAAAGGAACTTTATATTACCACAACCCACCCATAGGGGTTACTGGGCTCGGTTAGAGATTTAATTTTAATTAAAATTTTTTTGAGATCGCAGCCGGGATTCGAACCCGGGTCCCTCACGCAGAAGACGGACATTCTACCATTGAGCTATAGAGACTCGATAGAAACCCCGAGTTTTTTATTATTTATTCTTATCTCTAAAATGTCGGGGTGGTGTGGGGTGGGGTACCTCTTAATCTGTGGGGTCGGAAACTTTTGAATTTTTATCTGTGGGGTCGGATACTTATGAATTTGTATGTTTGGGGTTTTTATATTTATTTTCTTTTTATGTATGTGCTAATTAAATAGATAACGATTTTCCCCGTTTCGTTCTCGTTCGGTAGCTATCGTCATCTATGTTATGTTTGACTGGAACGTTTTGGCGGTTAATTCAAATGTGGGTTTAGATAGAGCTAACATAGTGTTAAAAGAGCGTTATGCGTTTGATCATTTTAGCATTGCTAAAGGTAATTCGAGGGGATAATCACTAAATTGCGTAATCACTATAACTAAACTTTCTCTTTCAAAAGTTTCTGGGCATAAGTCCTTGTTAGAAATAAGATGCGATAAGTGTGCATCGGCATAAGTCTATGTTGTAAACTCATAGAGGGGATTATCACTAAAAACTATCTGTTCTTCGATTCGCCGGAATATTAGAATTACAGCATAAGTAAATTTATACGGTTATAATTTAATCACTGTTTAGAGTAGGGAATCGAGGGGCTATTCACTCTGATTTTATGCACGGTAAATCATTTAAGCATTGAAAAAGATAGCGCTTTTCACTCATTAGGGTAAGGTATAGAGGGGTTATCCACTCATTAGGGTAGGGTATAGAGGGGCTATTCACTCGTACGATATGGCTACTATTACGAGCCCTTGGGCCGTCTTGTTTATCTCTCTCTCTACCTGTTTTCCCATCGCTATAGCCTCCGTCCGCATCATCATCCTTCGCTACTTTCTCTCTCTCTCCTACTTTCCTACTTTCCTCTATTTCTGGCATATTTTCTGCCCGTTTCTTCGCTTGACAAATAATAAATGCGTTTCTTTGGAAGAAAACCAGTTTTCCTGGAATCGCTTAGCCAAGCGGCTCTCTACGTCCCTAGACCCGAGCGAACCGGGAATGAACGCTTTTTCAGCTCTTCAGGGAGATCAAACCCGCGCCTAGCTGCTTGCCTACCCATAGCACCTGCAGTTTTTATGTCGGATCATAGCGAAGTGCAGCAGATTAAATAGTATATACAGTAGATTAAAATAAAGAAAATAGATATATTTAGGTCATCAGAAAGTGGTAAAATATATAAAACAAGTTGAAGTGTACCAGTAAGATCTGGGATAATGGGAAAGATAAGTTTTTGAATGATTAGGTCATATTACTCCGATCACGCCTTCATGGGTTGAAAGTTGAATCGTGGTAATTAGAAAAACCCTTACAGTTATCGTCCCATCTTTATTGAGTATTTCGAATTAACGCCTTTTGTTTGTACCAAGGCTTAAAGTATGATCATGAACACTTGGTCGTCTGGGGGGAACGTTGGAGAAAGAGTGCTTGCTTCTTTCTGCAACAACACGCCAATCTCTGATGGGTTTTTGTACACGTCATGCGTACGGGTTCTCTTCTACACCGCATCCCTATCTCTCTCTGTACTCGGTTCTCAGTTCTCACTCTAGCTTACTCCGCTCTCTGCTCCGTAGCTCGCGGGGATGCTGCGGGGAAGAGAATTTTCCAGGAGGATGAGGGATGCGGAAAGAGAGAGAGAGACAAGATCTAGAGAGAGTAAAAGTGTGTGCTGGGAGAGAAAAAAATAGGTTTTTTCGCTTTTGGCCGGCGTCCGCGATATCCACTAGCTTTCCTAAAGAGGCTGCGGGACTCTTGGCGCTCCCAGGCACTCGCTATATACTATACTATACCCCCGAGTTAAAACCCAATGCGCCCGAAAAAGTGCCTAATACGCGAAAAACCCTTATCCACTCTAGATACCCAGATATATATATTATGGGGGTAGAGTGTTGGAAATACATAAAGACGAAAAACTGGAACAATTTTTTGTCTATCAAAAAATATGAAAAAAAAAACCAGCGCTAAAAGTAAAACCTTTCCAATGTATGAGAATTAGGGACTTATTTTACTTATTGAGATCAGTTTTTTAGGTGATAAGCGGTTCGTGGGAAAAGTGTAACTGTAATTTCACTTGAAATCTGTAATCAGGACGTATGTTTTTAACCAAGTGGTTTTGCAGTTTGCTCACAATCACGGAATAATAAACGTAACATTGCTATAGTTTAAAGATAAAATAAACCTAATGGAATATTTAGATCTATTTATAATATTATCTTTTAATTATTCAGAAAATAATATTTAAAATTCGAAATACTCCTTACTTTGAGTCGCGAGTAATTTTTCTACTCCACGTCATGAGGAACTCATGAACTCGAAACTTTTTTTGTTCTATTTGGGGGGGAAATTGAAGGGATTTGTAAAGATAGACTAGTCTAAAGTCTTGGTATGAATAGGGGGGAAATAGGTGGATTTCTTAAAAGTCTGCGGAAAGGCCCAGCTAGGGGCCACACAAGCCTGGCTACATTATTCTCGCATCAGAGACTGTCGTTCGATATCTCAATCTAATTCGTAAAAATAAAGTTTATCTCGAGACTTTCCTCTTTCTCTCTCTCTCTCCTGAGCTCAGAGTTCTGGCTGCGCTGCTGGCCTGGTTTTATCCAGGGCTTTCCCTATATCCGTCCATCATTTTCCAGCAACCCATCCTTTGCCCCACCGCCAGCCACTATAACCCCCAAAAACCTTTTCGGAATTTTTACCGGTGCGCCCGAGTATAAAATGTTTTAAAACGAATTGAAAAATCAATAGGTTTTCTGGGGAAAACCCTAACTCTGCGTAGGAGTGAGAGCTAGAGCTAGCTTAGCTAGTCCAAGAGAAAACGGCTCTTATCAGCCGTTCCTAGCTGGGGGGACACGACTGCCGTTCTCTCATCTAATAGTTCATTCCAACCTAAGTACAGTGAAGTTAAAGTTGGTTCCCGTGTACAATCACGGAGCTTTGAGTTAAAGGGGTTTTGTTTTCAAATTTAGTCTTTACCAAGGAAACTTCCGGTAACATCCTAAATGGACATAAACTTTAGTGCAATGTTAAGTTGAAAATACGTCTCCGTAATTTTGAATCAAGCCCAGTTTGCGCTCCCAACCTTAAAAGGGGTAGAATGGTTTCTTCTCTCCATCAAACTTTAAAATTTCTCCATCAAGGATATACCCTGGGCCTTGACGCGTACCTCGCCTCGTATTGCAAAGTAATTATGAACTAAACCCAATCCCTACTTAAGTCGGTGTACGTTGAAGACAAAGGTACGGCGCAATTATACTCGTAGTAGCTCGGGCGTAGTGCAAGATGACTCGGGTTACCAGGAGCGGAGGTTAGTGCCGGGTTTTCAAGTCGGGGAGGTGAATTTTGGAAAACGCCAAAAAGCTAGAAGCGTATAATTTCAGCGAGCGCGGGGGATAGCTAAGCCTTTGTTATGTAAAAGGTAAATATGAGTGACGTTTGGTATATATTTATGTATATATATGAAAGAAGCTCTAGGCTTTATCATTCGAAAGGGAGAAGGGGTGGGGAGGGGGGTTCCCGTTTAACACCTAGTTTGGAATCCCGGTGGCCTATTCGGAGGTCGTGTCAATTTAGCCGCGACACGAGAGAGGAGGCGCGGGGTCCCCAGCCTGACACGACCAGCCAACTTTCTACTCCGACCTTTTATAAGTTTGCCCGGTTTTGAGGCTTCAACATCGGGCGTCAGGGGCTTTGGCTCTCGTCATCCCAACCCTCTAATTATACATAGCGGGACCAGGAATGCGCAAACACTAGATAAATCCATCGATTGTGTCCGTTTTCTTTTCTCTCTCTCTTTCCGCCCAAAAACGTCAAATTCGGGCAAGTTTCTATACCTATACCTACAGCGTAGACTAAAGGCTCATTCACACCTTTTCATTTCAGATCAATAACCTTTTTAGTCCATGCGATCACGAAATCGTTTCCGTATAGTCTAGACTAATTATGTTTTTGAACCAATTGGTCTAGTTTTGTTTTCCTAATCAATAACATCTGTCTAACCAGGCTTTTTTCAGCAGTTACGTTAGTTGAGTAACTGGAAACGACTAGAGTTCAAATTGACCAGCTCATTCTGTCAGTGTTCACCCAGTACCTTTTTGAAAATTGGCCTTCTTAAACAATATTTCTGTTTAAAGGTTAACCTGTGTGGTTGTGAATGGTCCTTTAGGTGGGTTTGGAAGAAGAGAGACTTTTTGAAGCATCCCTTCTCTTTGCTGGGCGGTTGCTGTCAAATGTCGAAAAATTTTCCCGTTTGTCAGTTATTTCGTTCGTTCGTTTACTTCCTAGCTCGGGTCGCCCTCGCGCTGCACCTCGCTTCACCTCACCGTATGTGACTATTTGATCAGCCGTTTATTTCACGCGCTGCAACCTCTCCTACGTAATTTACTTCATCTTCTTCATCCCCATTCATCCATCCATCCTTCCACCCACCCATCAACTGTGCAACTGCAACGGTCATTTTAATCTCCAAAGGAAATAAAAGAGAGTATATGCCCAAATTTTTACAGAAATCTCTTTATAGGGTGACGCGAGGCTCTCCGATATGGTCTCAATTTATTTCACTTTCTTTAGTATAGCCAATATAATGCCAATGTAGGATGTTTTTAGCTTTCGGGGGTAGTATTGCTTAAGATAGTATTTTATTCGACTGAAGCAACTTTGTTGGAGAAAATCAAATAAGCGCGAAGAAGGTCGCCCAGAAAATAAGAAATATAATGGTTTACCATTTATCAAACTCCCCGTTTCTTGTCTTTCAAAATTTCGAGTTCCTTCTTCTAGTCGAAGCAAGTAGGACAAAATATTAAATCATCTTATCTCTCGAAATCGTTGCGGTAATTCTTTCGAAAGAGAACTTCTTCTATATTATACTCTGAAGTAGATTAACTCGAAGTTAAAAACAATTTCAGTTTTTGTGAATTGGTGTAAAGTAGTTCATTAGGCAAAAAAGAAACTAAATAAGTTAGACAATAGTATAAAGAAATTTTTTTTGTACTTGACAATTTCAGATTAATCTACTTCCGTTATCTTATCCTCATCCGCAACTCCTTTTTCAAGATAAATTGACGCGATATATGCCTGTTAATCACGTTGTCGACCATATATAGTTATGGGCGAAGCCAGTTTATCCCGCTATATATACTATAGCTGCGTGGAATAAAAAAGAACATGATAGAGTATATCAATCCAGATAGGATATAGATTCTGGGACTGTTTTTCCTTCGCAATAAAAACTTATAACTGATGTAGTTTCAATCCATATAGACAATTTATATCGGGGGAAGGTGACGGCTCAATTAAACCTTTAAATTCGAAAAACCCACTGGAGTATTTATCCCCAAATCTGGAGCCTTTTATTTTATCCAAGGCATTCTGATATATACGGTATAAAGAGATCTAGGCACGCATTTACGGGGCTCTTTTGCAAAAGAGTGATGGGGCGAAAATGACGGGAAAAGGTTGGGCCCCTAAAGATAAATACTAAACTGACGAAAAGCGTAACGAAGTAACGTTCAGACAATGATAAATGGTTAAGCCTAAATAGTGAACGGGGGGAGATCTTTGCTATATCGAAACTGAAATCTGTTCAGTTTCAAGCGACGAAACTTTTCTCTTTTCTCTAAAGTAGTATACTAGCAAATGCGTGGTGTACTGGGCAGTTTTAAACCACCAACATTTTAATTATTCTACTAAATTAAATGAGATTCAAAAATTACTCTAAACTACATGGGAAATTTGAGATTGGAAAGCCAGGCAATGTAAGAGAAAATACCTCTAAAATTAGTTGAAAACATTGCTCATTGGCTACAAAAAAGGTCAAGTGTTTACCACGTGATGTCGTTCAGGATCTCATAATTAATAAATTCTATATATTTGTTTATTTATTTATCCCTTTCTTTAATCTTCCCCTACAGTAAATATTGGTCGATGGATTTTTTTGAAATTAGATTTTTGATAGGAAATCAATTGCTCTATTTCGATAAAATAAGATGATCTAACGTAATTGCCTTTGACTGCGGGTCTCTAGCTCGCTGGCTTTTTTCGGACATTGAATGAAGGGGGAGGGGAGGGGGGTTATAGAAGCGGTATTGTACAAGTATATTTAGGGTGTCCCCCCATATACGATACGATACGATGGAAATATATATATATAAAAGATAGGACCCGGAAGCCGGTTCGCATTAGTCTCCAGGCGGCTATTGTGTTGGACAGGAAGTAAAACCCCACCCGCGCCGCGCGCCCATGCTCGCGTTTCGCTTATGGACTCGCACGCCCTGAAGAAAAGTCATGCTTCTCTTCCCCCCCACCCATCCTTCCCTCGCTTCAATGTTAAGCCTAAAGCAGGCCGGGAATAGGGGGGGGGACCCATGAGGGGCACGGTCCAGCGCCTCGCTTGCTACGTCATTCCTCTTCTTTATTTTATTTTTTGGTCATCCTTGTCAAACGATGCCCTCTTTTTTTCGTCCGTCCGTCCGTTTCATGCCGTGCTTTAATTTCACTGAAAGCAGTTTGCGAATCATCATTTTGTACGGTTTTAGATAGTTAATGAAGTGGAAGGTTTAATATCTATGGTTTCTATTTAGGAAGGGGTTAGCCCGTATCGTTCCTGTCCCCAGTTTGAAATATATTCAACTTAGTTTCGCGTATTAAGTATGATCTGTTCGAGTTTAGTCTTTGAATAGCTGATTGAGTCGTGTTTAATGCATTTATCGCGTTTGCTGAGCACTGGCACCTAAATTATGTTTTAACTTTATTAAAGGAGTCAACGCGAATTGATTATTATAATATGGAACATGTAAGGGGGGTATTAGATCATGGTTTAGGGTAACTTCCGAAGTTTTGATGAAAACTAAAAAAAAAAAAAAAGATGATTAACTTGAAGCTGTGGAATAGATTGCGATATCTGTATCTTTAGGGCTTTGAAAATTTATGGGATTTCGTGACAATGTTTTAGTAAGGATTTTGTAACTTCGAATAAATTTACTTCCGATTTTTTTTTTATAATTCACGAAACAGGAGGAAACTCCAAGGGGAAGTGAGATTTTTTTTATTTCCTCGTCATATTTGACCTCATATTTTAATAGTTGGTCTTTCTACAGTAGCCTGCATGAGTTATAAGAACGGAAACTTTTTGAAAATCGTTATGAAGTGTTTCTCGTTCATCTCGCTCGCCTCGGTAATTGCTCATTTTCACTTTTTTTATTCGTTAAGTCAGTATTTTTAATATACGGACTTGACTGTTCCCCTATTACTAGCCGGGTACTCGAAACTTTTTGGGCGTTGATAGTTTTAATAGAGAGTGAGAGTCCAAAAACTGCTATTAACATTATACCCTAGTAGCTCTCCCTCCTATAGAGTTTCCCGGAAATTTAAAAGGTCAAGTTAATATTCGTTTAACCGAGATTTACTAAAACCCTCGGAACTGTTTTCTTTTTCTCTCTCTACCTACGTTAGTTACCTTTCGCATTTACACGCCAAGTTCCATTAAACATAATTAAATTTATAATATTTGTATAATGAAACTGGGAATGTTTTGTGTTTATTTTTGGCTTGTGAAACATTTCCAAGGTTAAACTTGTAGGCCTATAGTTAGCTTTCAACATTGTTATGGGTTTGAATAGTTTGAACACCATTTTTAAGAGAAAACTAAACTGAACTGAAAATTAGGCAACGTATAGATAAATTTCAAGAAGTTTTGCCCCAAATTATAGACTTAAATTTAATCTTTTTCAAAGTAAAATGTGTTCAAACTTCAACGTATTAAAGAGAGAAGGAAAAAAAGCATCACCTTTTGGTTAGGCACCTGAACCTATTCTATGGAACTTTAAACTCTCTCTCGCTCTCTCAAGGGGCATACAATGGAGGCTCTTGATCCTAGGCAATAAATCACTGAGCTCCGAAAAGAGATCAAAATCTATTTCTTTGGCCGAAAATGTATATACGTAGCTATAGCCAGCAAAGAGAAAAAACCCTTTTAAAACCATTAAGAACATTTCATATTTTTCTATATAAGCGGATATCGTGCCAGCTCCAACCCAGGTCGCCGCCGTATATGTATGTATGTATGCCCTTTACGCTTGCTCTCGCTACAGTAACTCTTATAACCCTATACGTTTTATACCGATCGTATATCATATATATATCATAATGGATTTATACAGCAGAATCGAGAGAAATGTGTACGAAAAATAATAATACCTAATAGTATCCTCGATTACCCTTGCCCCCTCAAGCATTCATTTCGCTTTAGGATGTAGATCAATTCAGTTCTCTGTATATCATTCAACTAAAAACTTCCCAGATATCCTTGAAATAGGACAGGATTAGGCCAGGGTACAACTATAGTATTTTTCTAAAGCTTGAAACAATTAAATTTTAAATTACAGCACATTTTATCCAGCTCTTCAGAAACCTTAGTTATAAACGAAAACGCATGCAGCCAAAAATATTTAGAACATATATCACAGAGTATTTTCCTTATTGTACCATAACCATATAACACACTGTGTAAGTATAGGAATACTCAAAATCCCTATGGGTTATGTTTGAAAGCTTCGTCTTAGTTTACTTTTCTGTTTATAGCAATGAGACTAAGGGTGGGTACGTAAGCTTGATGTAGTAAAGAGTATATTCCACGGGAGTTCCCAAAGTTTTACGAATTGGAACAATGTATAAGCGGGGAAAGTACGTACGTACGTTTCGGGTTCTCTAGCTTGGCTAGCAGGCTGTGGTGGGCGGGTATGGAAAAGCGCTAAAAGCTAATTAGCGCCCCTCTCATTCTCTTTTGGCCCGCGTTGCCCCGGAGAGCACCCCAGCTCGCGGCGGCCTTGATTAGAGAGAGAGAGAGAGACGAAAGAGAAAGATGGCCAAGGCATGCACGCAGCTATAGCTAGATGTTAGGGTGGGGGCGAGGGCCCGAGGCACGCTCTATATACATACCCCTAGAAGCCAAAAGCCGGGTTTCCTCTCCGGCCGCCTTTAGCCTCCGTGGCAGGCAAGGCAAGCGCTTGAGCTGCACCAGTCACGCGTCTCTCACCCCATTTTCATTCTTTTACATTGTGAATGCCTAATTAAGCGAATACTGAAACGATTAGCGCGCGCGCAACTTTTATTTTAGGATCTCGCGCGCGCCGCCGGAATCGAGCGCGAGCTTTGCCTGATTATGAAATCTGTATAAACGAGCGGCATTCCTTTTATTTTCCCGCCAATTCTACTTCCTTTTTCCTTCCTATACCATTGTAGACCCGCGTGCGCGTGCGCTCTCTCGCGCCTTTTTCCCGCGCAGACCGACCTCGTGACATTGAGAAATAAGTTCATTTTCATTAAAACAAATAATTTAAATAACACTTATTGACGTCGTTCCTTCTTTCAAGGACACCTTACGGAGTTAAATATATCAAAATTGAAATGTTTTCTAGAAATAGCTAGTGTGGTTTATTTTTTACTGTTTTTTTTTTATTTAAAGAAGTAGGTTTTTAGCAAATGTTTTTGTTTTCCAAAGATAAATATAATTTTAAACTATAAACATACCCGGCCAGTAGAAAGAACTAAACTACCAAGGGTTGCCAAAAATATTTGCGCGAGAAATTCCTCGGGTTATTTTGCTTTCAGTGTTTATTTAATTTTCCAAACTGTAGCATAAATGATGAATCAGTTGACAATTGCTAAAAATAGGCCAAACTTTATACTTGCTCCGAAGGCTGCGAAGCTATAATGTATTTAGATAAAAATTTCTTAACTCCGTTTGTAAGAAAAACAAAGATGAAGTATATTAAAAATTAATATATGAAACTTTTCCCCCGAAATTTAGTTAGTTAGGTTTAAGAATATATTTATTTATGTTTAAGGAAAGTGGAATTTCGTAAAACATTTCTATTCTATCTTGTTCTAGTTCTTGAAATGAATTTTTATTTTTAAATAATTATATTAATTTAATGATGTCAAACTGATACTCTGTTTGCGTATTGAGGAAGAAATATTTCATTTAAGTCTTAACACAGAAATATTCCTCGTCTGGGTGAATAATATGAATTTTCTAGAAAAATTTAAGTCAGTACGAGAGTTGCTAAGTCGATGGTGGCTCTATTGTAATATTAATAAACGTTGATTACCGGAATTCATTGCAATAAAAAAATCCTAATCGTATACATCACGACGAACGTTTACTTTCTATGAATAAAACGCGTCTCAATGGGCACAACCATCAACCTATCAATTTTCACAAGCCGATATGTCTTGAGAAACTGGTGTATGTTTTTCCTAGTGCCGTGTAGCTTCGTAATAATAATAAGCTTAATGGTTATTTTACGTCAACCTTGGCTATATACAAAAGGAGTTGCATTATACATGAAAGAAATGTTTCCAGTTTAAAACGATTAGGGGTTCAAAGTTCCATGTTACTACTACTACCACTACTACTGGCGGGTAATTTATCGTACGCGCTTAATGTGAACATTTTAATGGAACTCAACTTATTAATGTCTTTAAATTATACGAAACATTTAAGGTTACAATGTTTCCAAACGACGAAACAGTACCCTAAGTAATTAAAGAACCATTATTGGTTTTATTTTAATAAGGTTTGAATTCTTAATCATTGCATTGGAGAACCCAATGAGTTTAATAATAATAAACACACCACGTGACCCAAATGTATTTATTCAGGGTCGACTTCGTTTACTTCACTTTACCGCTTTCTAAGTAGTTATATATTGAAAAAATCTATTAATTTCAAAACCTTTCTCGAGATTTAATTAAAAAATAAATATTCCTCCACCACCCAAGCTAGATTTTTCTTTTAAACTGATTTTTTTCTTAAAACAAAAGGTGGCAGGGCACTTATTTGAACTTTCTTCCTATGCCTCTTTCTTTTCTTTTCTAATCTCCCGTTCTATTATTCGTCGTACGTGTTTGGCTGCTAGATGGGAGTTTTCGCTGGAAAATAATCTCGGTGCATGCGTGCCAACCATATTTTAAAACTGCCGCTCCATATAGACCCACATCCGAAGTAGATTAATACGAAGTTATAGTAACTTGCTTCCCCCAAAAACCTAACTGATCTCTCCGGAAGTAAAAGGAAGTTGGTATTCCATTTCAATCAAAAACTGAGCGCGAAGGAGTTGGTAACTTCGGTTTAATCCACTTTTCCTTTTACCCTTTCTGACGTCTTTGAAATTCAACTATCGAATTTCGCCGAGACTGAAATAGGATCTAGGGAAAAAGGAATCGTGAACAAATTTCAGGCTGCAGCTTTAATGACAAGATAAGAATCAATTTCTACTAGTTTCGCCCCCCCCCCCCCCAATCTTATTTTTTTTCTTCTTCTTCAATCCCGTTCACCCTAATTGAATGAATAACGCCAAAGGTATCACGCTGTACATTAAAGTCAACCCTTAACACTAGCTAAGCTTTAACCGTATTCCCTATTAAAACGTGGATGAAACTAGCTATCCCATCCCTCCACTCAGAGTTTCGTTTCTCCATGCTTTCTTTCTTTGCTTTTCTATTGATCCGGTATAAGAAATTCCGTCACCCTTGTCTCTTGTCCCAAACAAACTGTACTTTTTAAAAGAGCGTTTCTAGTATTCTATTTACTGTAAACCGATTTAGGGTATTACTACTTTTTTTCTACTACTTCCCACTACATTCCTTTTTTTAAGGAGAAAACTTGTTTTTCCTCGCAATCTCGACTGTTGTGTGTTTCAAAGTGTCAAGGGAACTTTAACGCCTAAATCCTGATTATTCAATGAAGATTCTTTCTTTCTTTTTCTTTTTTCTTAACTCGCTTTCTTAAATTTTTGTAAGAAATTTCGCTCTTTAATTTATGGGGTAATTTAACACTTTTTTTAACTCGTTTGATTTGAATTAAAAAAAGAAAAAATATTATTTTGTAATCTTCCAAAAAACTTCGCGAGACACGTTTTAAATTTTAAATTGCTTCTGAACTTTTCCTTTTCAAGTCTGAAGTAACTTTGTTTTTTAATGAAAGGAGATTTATTTAGAAAATATTTAATTTCATCATCAAAGTGGTAGTCGCGTCATGAAATTTTAATCCTAGGGGAAGATTATAAATAATTTAAACTATAATAATCGCTCTTGTTCTGAGAATTTAACGAAAATTCATTTTAATGGGAACAATTTTAGCAATTTAACTTGCTTAAACGTATCATCTTTACCGCGACTTCTTAGTAAATATACACGTACATCTTCAAAACCGTATTTTCAAAATTAATATTTAAATTTTTGAGCTTTATACGGCAAGTTAAGTAACGGATAGGGATTATCAATTATTCTACCGAGACTTTGTAAGGTTTACTTAGTCAGTTGGAACGTTAAACCGCGGTCTAAAGGAGTCTCTTTAATATTTAAAAGAAAAGCTTTTACGTTAATTGAAATTGCATTTCGAGAGAATTCTAAAAGTTCACTCTGAATTTTAGGAAAGTCTAGGTAACGTTTCATTCAATTCTATTGGGGAAGCTAAAGTAAGTTTCCGCTGTTGAATCCCTTTGCAAATTAAAATAACCAAACGGTGTACGTGAATTAACCATATACTCAATCTGATGATCTGATGAAACGTAATTTATTATTCGCGAGTTGTTGCTTGTTCATTTTCGTTATTAAATTACATTTTAATTTCGGAATATAGCACGTATATCCGCTGCAGTCGCTCAAACGTTTCCTTTGGTGTCACCTAAGCCACTCAAACACTACATTTACCGTTTCCTAACTCGACACCGTTTAGTATACTTTTCCAACTCGAAATAACTTTGCAATGAAAAAGCCAAATGACACCGTGTTTTGGACAGTTTTGCAATGTTTCTCGAGATTACATTTTTATCTCTCGTGCCTATACAAGAATCATTATTTTGATTTGCGCTCAAGTCTCAAAGTTTGATACGTTTTTTGGCAAAATATTTCCAACCATTACTCGTGCCCGGTTTCAAATCCCAATTGTTCGAGAGAACGTTAAAAAATCATTAATATAGGCACAAATATCTCGCTTAATGGACAAAAACTTGAAATAAAAAATATTAGGGCGCCTTGGTAGTGACATTTGGCGTGTTTTAACGCTGTTAGAAAGACAGATTTTTTCATGGTCTCCAGAATGATTTGGTTTATAGTTACAAGGTTTCCATATTCAAGAAATAATTTAACTGATTCACGCTATAATATTCTTTACCGGTTTTCGAAAGCTGGTGTCAGTGAAGAAAATCAATGATTTATTTACCTTTTTGAAACTTTTCGTAATCTCCCCTGGATAGATAAGTCCTTGAGGTTTCAATTAGTTTCTTATACTAACTGAGATGTTTTGTAATTTGAATGTTTATTTCGCATTACCATATGACCTTCTTGAAGGCTAATTTCTAACAAGCTTAGAATTTACTGAAAGGTCTCCTAAATTTAACAAAATACCGCAGTAATGCCGCGTGAGTTTTTGTAATCTTTTAAGCTAAGTACTTAAAAATAACTTCTTGTTTTTATTAAATTGCGTCTGTAACGTGTCATTAATTAACTTAATTATTGAAGTTTAAATTACGAATAAGTTTCGAAATTATAACTCCGGTAGAGTTAACGCCTTTTCGTTCCTCCATGTGGTGAAATATAATTTGCAAACAAAGAAAATACCAAGGGTTTTTTAGTAAATTCCATCGCACTTTTGAATTTAGTGTGGCTCGAACTAGTCTTTAGCCAGCGAGTGCCTGCAGTCCGTTATGTCGGTCATTTTATCCGTAGGCCTTTGCGATAGTTGAAATTGTTGTTAGTCATAGCTTGGCCCTTTCTATTAAGGCCTATCTTTATTTTTGTGTAACGGGCTGTTGACTTCCTTATGATTGATGGTCTTCACCGCCATCCAGCGCCTCCACCATGGAGTTCAGCCAGAGCGGGAGACTAAAGTATCGACAAAAACGATTCCAGGGCGACCATTACCTCTCTCTCCTCTCATTCTTTCCTCTTCTCTCTCTCTCACACCTCTTTTCCTTTTCTTATATTAAAACTAACAAGATCCACAAGCCACAGTTATAAACCCCCTAGGCCTAAAAAAAAGTACAATATTTTCATCCGTACGATGGCGCCCCCTCTCCGAATAACACGCGCAACTGGCCACGCCTTTTGCGCTACAATATCAATTTTAATTTTATTTTATTTCATCGGGTTTGCCAAAACAGTGTAAATAGTTTTATGACACTTCCGTGTGCGTGAATTTAACGCGCTGACGTTTGTCAGTATAGCCTGATGTTTACACCTATAATAGGAAAATGTTAGCAATGGGAGGTGTTTTCGTAATTGAAGTTGAATGTATTCCTATACTTTTTATTTTTAATTGTCAACATTTGGTTAATACAGCCAGCCTAAGTTACCGTAGTAACAGACTCGGAAACGACTTGATTATTCTAAAGGGTTTAAAAATAAAATTCCTCGAACCATTTTTTGGTTTATTGAAGTGTCTCGAGTTAAAAAAAAAAGATAATTTGCTTGGAAAAATAAATTATATTTTAATCAAAGGAAGGTTTGAGCGCCTCTAGCGTCCGACCAACGCTAGTGGCTTCTATTTTTCCATTAATTAGAATTCCAACTAAGCGCGGCTTTTCCGCTTCGTTTTTGACGCGAGCTCTTTTATAGGACAAGGGCAGGGGGGAGGGGTATCCCGCCGCAAATGTATGAAAGACTATCCTTTGTTTCTGACCGACGCCACAACCCAAAAGCCATCTTGGGCCCCGACAAAAATCTATGTAGATCGCGCGACTCTAGACTTTTATTCTTGTATTATTTTATAACATTAGCTCGCTTTGTTATATAGCGATAACCTTCGAGGGCAAAGAGGAAGTATCGCTCTTATTACTACGCCTAATCTCTTATAGACCTTTTTTATTTAATACACGAGCTATCTCGCTCGTAACTTTGATTCTTTAGATTTATTGAAAAATTTACTAACGCATTGCTTGCTTGGGAAAGAAAGCTCCCATTTTACAGAACTTTCTAAAGACATTCGGCATTTTAGATACGGTTCTCTACATCTACCACTCTTATTTTCTGTTAGGTTTTTTTTCTCTTCTCTCAGTTTCTTCGGTACAAGTTTCGCCGCGTGTAGTTTATTGTCTTTTACAAACATTTTGAAACAAACAAGGGCCTTTCTTTATTCGTCTTTTTATTTATTCTCCGTGTTTTTCTTGTTGTTTGTTGCAGGCTAATGACGATCATGACTCGGGTACCGAATCGGACGACGAAAGTGCCAACATTGAAGAATTACAGAAATGTAAGTCTCCTTCTTTCTTTCTTTCTTTCTTTCTTCTTGTACCAAAGAAGTCCATTTCTCGAAATAAAACGCCTTTGACATTTAATTCGTAATGTAATACGAATTAAAATGTAGAGGATTGTTTTAACTTCGAGTAATGGATGTCTGACTGTACCGTTATAGAAATTTTAGTATTTGTTCTTGAATCGTTAGAAATCATCGTAAGAATCAAGGACATAATTTCTTGAAATGTTTTCCGAGTGTTTTTGTTGGTTTTTTTACAAATGGTTTCTTTTAGAGAAATAGAATGCCGGTATTTTTACGCGTAATTAGCGTAGAATGCAGGGAGCGCTGCGGCAAAATTCAAACTAAACTCAAAATGAAGTTGGTTTTGATCCATTACCTCAAAACATATTTGCTTTCGTTTTGTTATATCGTGTATTGTATATTTAGCTTAATCAATTCTATACTTATCGTTAAACCCGCCAAGAGTAAATCAAAGAGAAGTATACAGTACAAAATTACATGATCCGTGAATTGAGTTTCTCTGGGCAGCGAAACATTTTGGGAGAGATTACCTACTTACTTCTTGATTTCATTTTATACTATCCATTTATTTGTCGCCCCAAATCTAAATGATATCTATCTGAATATTTTACACGTATGCGTCCTTGGGTATACAACATTATGCACCGCGATATGACGGTGTACTGTGCCCCCGTGCGATTTTAAATTGCATTTTCAGACTGCGTTATAGAGCTAGTATATATCGGAATATGTATTTTTGGACACTTGATGGTACCGAGCACGATATATAGTAGGAATCCCGCCCCTCAACTTAATAGCTTGTTTTTTACCAAGGAACTACACGGTATGGACTAGCATTAGCATGTTCAGCAGGTAGTCGTACCTGTATTTCTGTACTGAAATGGGTTGGTATACTGTACACGAATTTCTGATAGATTTAGCCTCGTATATCCTACAAAATCGTGCCTTCCACGTACTCACGCGCTTGAATTACGAATTTATACGGAAAAGGGTGCCGGTTGCGTAATTAGCTAGAAATCGTCGTTATATTTTTTTCGAAACTGAGTCAAATATTTATATATTACTTCACTAGTTTTGTCGTGAACTTTGAACTAGTGTATATTAAATGTCAAAAGTTGTATTAGTTTTATTTTAGTAGATTTTTTTGACTTTTGTAGACGGTTTTGTTATCCAGGTACGATCATAAGTTCATAAGATATGCTCCATACATAAGTTTGTAAATTCTGGTTACAAACTGGAGCTTGTCATGAAGTGAGGGAAGTAGGTCATAGATTCAGGGTAAAGCGAAGACGCCTGATGAGGCGCAGTTAGGCTTAGTAATGCAGATTAAATTGGAAGATGGACTGCAAAATTAACCGCCGAGTGTAGTTAAGCAATTCTCGTTTGTCGTTCTGCTAGAACTAGCTCGAGCTGTAAGTCTCTAGCATTACGAAGTATAGGTAGTGTCATACTTATGGAACATATCTTATGGTACGATTTTGTAATGAATGAATTTAATTACTGGAAGGTTTCTTTCGTGATATGTAGTGTCGTGTAAAGACAGACTCGACAGTAGGCCAATATATAGGTCAAGCAATTAATCTCGGTAACAAGTACCTTAAATTAAATTTTGAAAACTAGATTTCTAAGAGTGTCGGGGATTTTACCTAAATTGCGAGTGACCACAGCTCGGATGTTTTTCTTGTACGAGTATTTAAGAAAGAGAGACCTTCGGATTGGGAAAGAAAGTTTCTTCTTTCATTAAACCCGCTGCGGCAGCTTCTCTCTCTTGGGTTCAGGTTGGGGGCATTGAGCCAGCCAGGTTGGGGTGCGTGAGGGCTTTTGGCACGTTTTGGAATTAATATTTGTGGAAAGATGATGTACCGGTACGCTCTCTCGGCTTTAAAGTTTGCGGTGAGATATCGTGCTCTCTCTCTCTCTCTCTCTCTCTCTCTCTCTCTCTCTCTCTCTCTCTCTCTCTCTCTCTCTCTCTCTCTCTCTCTCTCTCTGGCGTTGGTGGTAGTGGTAGTGGGTACCCGGGGGGGGGAGTTAGGGGGTGATCTCTCTTCGCTAATGTTTGCCGGCCATCGAAATCGAGCAGCTGGGACGGAAATTAGTTTCGCTCGTCCCCAATTTTTCTCGCTTTAAAAAAAAAAAATCAATTTTTCGAGCTAAGACCCACGCGACCGAAAAGAACCGACCGAGGACGCCGGGTTCGAAACTCGTGCGCTGCCTGTGTCGTATGCAGTATTCCCTCGGTCATTGTCGCGTTCGCCCTTCAATGTTCTTCCATTCAAGTGAAACGTCATTCCCCGCATCGCATCACGCTTCCGCTTTATTATATTTCTTTTTTTTTTAGTACCAGAGTCATCTTTTCTTACGCCCCACGTTTTAATCGCGATAAATGTGTAGTATAGGAAAAAAATCCTCTTAAATTTACCCCCCTTGGTTTTGTCTTCATGTTGGATGGTGTCAAAGAAGCGTCCATGGTTCATGCATGGCATGGACAAAGTAATACTGAAGGACCGATGGTAGAGGGAGAAAGTTGAAAAATACTTGTTAATTCGCCTTCTAGCGGCAGATAGTGGGGGCATATGGGGGGAATCAACGTTCTAAAGAGGGAAGCAGGAAACGTCTTAGTTTGTCTAGATGGCGTTAGCTTTTTCCGGGATTTGACTCAGCATTTTTCATAACCCCCATCCATTTTGGGGCTGAAAGGGGGAAGTAAGCTTAACATTGGTTGTTTGGGGGCTCTATGGGCTGCCGTCGGTCCTTCAGTATTGCTTTGTCTATGGTTCATGACGCTTTGACTATAACTGAACAGTTGACGCAAAAATTGGTTTCATTTTAAAAATTTCATGGCTATCTGTGCATGGGAACTTAGATAATATCACCTAAATCAAAGCAGCATTCCATTACATTCCTAATTTCAATCTCCGCTATTTTATACTAAATTCGGAAATCGATTCCCTTTTCCCGATTTAGCAGTAGTGTCTATCGAATTAGGCCTAGATGCGTATTAGGTTTGTCGATGCGCGGCGTACAAAGCCTACTTTTGTCTCCCGACACGGGCGAGGTGAACGCGGGTCTTACACGTATCCTCCTCATTCTCTGGCGCAGCAACCTAACCATCATTGGGGTAAAATGGATCGTTAAGATGTGTAGATTCTCTAGATCCTTGTTGTAATTCGGCCGTTGAAGTTCCTTTCTTCTTCTTCTTTTGCCGCGCCGCGAGTAAAACTAATCGTCCGACGAATTTGCGAAACAACTTTTCTAGCACGTGCGAAAATCGATATCGGCGAGTGAATTCGTCATTCAATCATTCCCCGGGCGCCACCTTCTTCCCCCCTTTCCCCTCCCCCCTACACCCACGCCGCCCGCCAATGCCATCCACCCCGAAGAGGACTATTCCTTCTTTTCTTTTCCCGTAAAGCAAACTATAGGTAGATACAGCCAAATTTCGTCGAAGTGACCCGAGTACCTTTCTCGTTCTGTAGGCCTATATGACCAGTACCGCGTCTTCCCTGGCTTCCTTTCTGCGATTGGTTTTAGTTCTCTTTAGTCCCAGATTTAAATATACCGATTTATCCATCGGGTTCAGAGAAAGGTTCTCAATTTCAAGTTAGTACTTACCGCCGCGCCACTTCGTCTGAAAATGGAATTGATCACTTGGATGTGTTGGAAGCCTTACCCCTCGGTAGTTGTTCTTCTCCTTTCGGCGTCGCTCACCTCGATCTCTCATCACTCTTCCTCTCGCTCTCTCTGCAGAGAGAGACCTTTTAAGGCGTGGGCCCCCGTTACTAGTCAGCCAGGCAAGTAGGATATAAGGCAACCCCAATCTATAACATTCTGGTATAAGCCGCTTCGAGTAGAGTTGAAGGGCGCAAAAAAGGAAATTAGCATACGTTTCTTTCTCACTCTGGATAGGAAAAGAAGAAAAAAATAGAAGCCTTCTTCGTTGGTTCGATGGATAAGGGGTTCACTCTCTCTCTCTCTCTCTCTCTCTCTCTCTCTCTCTCTCTCTCTCTCTCTCTCTCTCTCTCTCTCTCTCTCTCTCTCTCTCTCTGCGAATCTCGAAAAACTTTATATAAGATATACTCTTTATTATAAGTCACGAACTGCGCTTTTTCCAACAAAAAGAAAAGGGCTAAGAAGTTTCCATTCGGAATCATCCATCTTTCCAAAGAGCGGTTCTTCCCCTTCCAATTCATCCCACTCCAAGTTTACCACGAGCTTCCCGCCATGGTAGTCCTCCAAACTGTAAAGATTATTTTTTGAACCCTAGACAAAATATACGTGGCAAGTGCATTAACCATCGTTGAAATGTTGCTTCTAAAACTATACTCATAATTCGAAGGGAGCTGGTGAAATTTTATTTGTAGGCCTACAATATATCTTTGAAGCGGGATTAGTCTTATCAACTTGGGGTATATTGTGGTTGGGACGAACCGTACCTTTTCTATCTCTCTTTAGCCGCCGAGTCTTAACGCCAAACGCCTTCTTTCGCAGCCAGCGAAGCCTTCATTTTCATTAATGTTTATGTAGCCCAATATCTTCTTTTTCCTTACCCACCACCCCGCTCTTGTACCGAGACAAAGATACCAGTAAACCACTCGATGTATCAAAAAGTGACCTTATCTCTTCGAGACTTTTACTTCTTTCCATGTCGACGGCGATAGAGTCTAGTTCAGATTTGACTGGAACCGGTGGTCAGTGGTCACAGTTGGAACATAAGACAATCACGAACCGCTGTTTACCGCCAGCAAGGGACTTCTGTTTGAATAGAATGTTAATTATAATTTGAAAAGTCGTTATTCGAAAATTACGAGGATGGTTGTATAATCGTCGGACTTAACCGGTTCTTGGGTGTTGTTTCGTTCTTTTTTCCACTTTTTCTTAAGACACGTCATTTTATCATACATCTATTGGAAAACCTTAGAACTCGATGAACAAGACGTAATTATTTTTTACGACCAAAACGTTGTAACGATTTTAATCTTACTTAACTAACGTATTCAATAGTTCGTCCAATTTATACTTAGCTATAGTTAAAGTACCATTAACTAACCACTAACTAATTCCTATCCTGAACTATAATACTCTTAGTTATAAGTTACAAATGGAAACTCCGGGTTGCCTCGCGTAATTTTCACTATTGGGATTAGCGAGTTATACTTTTTAGTCTAGGGAATAAATAGGCTTAGGAAACAAAATTTTTCAACTGTTACCAATGACTCTTTTTAATTATTATAATTCGTAAAGCATGCAATTAACATCAAAGTTATTCATAATAAATTTCAATTCTACCCACTACCCTTTAATACATTTAACATATTAAATCTGATATAGAATTTAAATTTAAAACAGTAATTATTCTTACGTCAACTACTTCCTCGATATTTTAATAATATTTATATTTAAAGTGAAACATACAGTACTTATCTGTTCATGGGAGCGACCCATGTTTGACCGACCAGTGGTACGAATTCATAGTTGTTTTTATTCACACGCACAGACACGTTTACGCGCATCTCAATGACTCGATCGTCTTTTTAGTCGAGAGATTCTCCAAACGTCTTTGACCCAACGAAGTTCTCAACAGCGAAATCCTCCATCCGTCCTCTCGGGTACTATATCGCCAACCTTTTCCCTCGGACCGACATACATTTTTTTCTTGTTACTCTTCGCTTACACACTCTGGAGTTGTGCTCTCTTCGCCTCTTTTAAAAAAACGTTTTCCTTTTCTTATTCTTTTTCATCACGAACGGTTAAGTATGTTTTTGTCGCGAGATGAATTTTTAACTCATTGCGTAAATTGCGAAAGAGTAGGCGAACTTGTTCTCTGGCTTCTAAAGGGGTATTTAACTGCCCAAATAATTTTTGGATCACTGTGGCATATTCACTAACAGTTTCCTGTGGTTTTTGTACTCTCTCAGCTATTTTATCTTTTAAGTATTCATCATTTGAAGCCCTTTCAAATGCGCTTTTCATTCTTATTTCAAAATCATCCCATGATAAAAACGGCGATTCCGTTTGATACCAACTCCACGCGGGGCCAGACAGCATTGAAGGTACAAATCTTTGGACAAATATATCCTCCGATATATTATTCATTAACAGCATTTGTTTTGCTCGTCTCAAAAATTCTTTTGGACCTGGGTCCACTGGATTTCCTTCAAAAGTGGGAGTGGCCAAGGGAGAAGAAAATTGAAATACTGAGGGAAATTGGGGTAGCGCACTAGCACCAGGGGTTACAGTGGGGTGAGGCAGTGAAATAGTGGGTCCTGCACTGCTAAAGGAGGGTACGGATGGTAAAGAGGGTAGTGTTGTAGGAACGGTTTGGGGAACACTAATTACCGTGGACTGTTGACCACTCATTGCTGCCTGTTGTTGCGCAATCAAAACCTGCATATCATGCTGTGTTCTAGCTAAGTGATCCAATCTGTCTAAAATTGTTGTTAAAGTGTTTCCACTTATGACCACATTACCAGTTCCCGGTTGAACACTACTTTGCGCACTTGTGCTGGGAGCTTGCGTTGAAGTTATTTGTAAGGGGGGTGTAGGGTTAGGTGTAGTCTGAACTTGGAGTGGAGGTGCAACATTAACAGGGCCCCCTGTGTCTATAGTACTATTAACAGGCGTTGTTACTGTTACTGATCTAGTGGGAGAACCACTACGAGAACCTGGTAAACTTCTTACTAATCTAGGCATTGTTACGACAGGGACAGTTGGTGGACATAAACGGCGAACTAAACGGAGTTCGTACCTTTCTTCTCTACTTCTCTTTAATGCAGAACTTAATTCAGCGCTAAAACGAGTGTAAGGATTCATAGGACATTGCAAAAACAAAACTCATATTCACTATTGATAACAGGTAGATAGCATCACCATCGTCAATGAGTAATAAACTTCGATCTTTCTATGCTTAATTAAGTAATTAGCCAATCAAAACAGATCTATCCCGGACGGACCCCCATTTTTGTAACGATTTTAATCTTACTTAACTAACGTATTCAATAGTTCGTCCAATTTATACTTAGCTATAGTTAAAGTACCATTAACTAACCACTAACTAATTCCTATCCTGAACTATAATACTCTTAGTTATAAGTTACAAATGGAAACTCCGGGTTGCCTCGCGTAATTTTCACTATTGGGATTAGCGAGTTATACTTTTTAGTCTAGGGAATAAATAGGCTTAGGAAACAAAATTTTTCAACTGTTACCAATGACTCTTTTTAATTATTATAATTCGTAAAGCATGCAATTAACATCAAAGTTATTCATAATAAATTTCAATTCTACCCACTACCCTTTAATACATTTAACATATTAAATCTGATATAGAATTTAAATTTAAAACAGTAATTATTCTTACGTCAACTACTTCCTCGATATTTTAATAATATTTATATTTAAAGTGAAACATACAGTACTTATCTGTTCATGGGAGCGACCCATGTTTGACCGACCAGTGGTACGAATTCATAGTTGTTTTTATTCACACGCACAGACACGTTTACGCGCATCTCAATGACTCGATCGTCTTTTTAGTCGAGAGATTCTCCAAACGTCTTTGACCCAACGAAGTTCTCAACAGCGAAATCCTCCATCCGTCCTCTCGGGTACTATATCGCCAACCTTTACCCTCGGACCGACATACATTTTTTTCTTGTTACTCTTCGCTTACACACTCTGGAGTTGTGCTCTCTTCGCCTCTTTTAAAAAACGTTTTCCTTTTCTTATTCTCTTTCATCTACATGTTTTTAGTCTCTCCTCGAAAATATCACGTGGTCTTAAGTTTGTACGTCACCATCACCTGGTTAGTTTATATATTTTCGTACCATGTCGTACCATGTCGTACCATATAGTAATTGTTAAGATAAGTGCTCGGGAAGTAGCTTTACATTGTTGGAAGTAGTTTCAAAAATGTCGTAAACATGTTAATCATTTTAAAGTAAAACTCACAATAGATAAATCCTTAACCATATATTTTTAACTTTAAAACTCAGAGGCATTGGCAATATAGTTGCTTTGATAAAAATAGAAAATAGGTTTTGAAAGTATGTAAAGGGGATAGCGTTTCTCAACGTGAAAAACACCTTTGTCAAGGCAACCATCAAATATGGGGAGAGTGTCCATTATAACCATAACAATAGTAACCCTAATAATCACGAGTAAAACCCCTGCAGAAGGCAACACGCTAAAAAGGAGTAGGCCATGGAGGAACTCAGTGACGTCCAGCATCACCGATTACCATTCCTGGGTGCGACCCCTTTTTCCATAGGTTTATAATTATTTTTGGCATTACAACGTATCGCCCGTGTACTAACGTAATTTCGTGACTTCATACTTTTCATATTTTCCTCTTTCTTTCGAAAACACGTAACGTAATAATTTAACCATTAAATGCTTCAGCCTAACTCGTAATTAATCAAATTGATGGGAAATACACCTACCTACGAAACTAATGTTTGATTTCAAACACTCGTGCAGCTGGGAAATAACCCGTCATAATTCTTTAAGGTGTTGTTTTAAAGTCAGTAATATACCTTTTTGTAAAACCAGTTGAAAACTTGGTTTTCCGTGCTATCAACTTATCATTTTATCCAATCATTACTCAACTATTATCTGTCACCAATATTTATGAAGACCGAGAAGCTTAACACTCCAATAAAAATACCTACATGGAGAATGTCATTAGTCTCAATATTTAGTGCGAACTGAAACGTTGTCCAGCTAGATCAAAGCATGGACTAAGGTGGCTGAAACCTTTTTATTTATCCCAACTTTTTGAGGGGGGGGGCACGCTGTCCGTAATATCTTCTATCATTTCTTTCCCGTTCGTCACCTCATTCGTCCCGCTTCTTCAGGACCCTGCTCTGTCCTAACATCGTGGAGAAAGAACCAACCAGAACCATCCATAGTCGAAATTGTACCCGAGATATAATCAAACGTTGATTAAACCAAAGTTTTCAGTTAGATATCCTTTTGCCCTTCAACCCAACCCAGCCCTTTAGTGACACCACGTGTTTGAGAGGTCTGTTGACCGTTGTCTCGTTAAGACTTGGAGAAATGTTGTTTGAAAACTTCTTGTTGATCATTTTCTTTGTATATATACATGTATATATAGTTAGGGTGCATGCCAGAGTTCTCTGTTTGTTTTCTCAGTCTCTCTGTCTCTCTCTTGGGGTATATCGTTAATGGTACGCGCAAGTATAGGCACCTCCGAACCCGTCAATTTGCCGTATAATCCCCAGATCAGTCACATCGTCAAGTGACACGAACCAAGAAAGAAAAAAAAAGTAGAAATATTAGAAGAAAAAGTCCAAGGCAATCTTTCCTCCAATTCTGTGTTCGTCAATTTTGAGACAATAAAGAAATAACCAGGATAGAGGGAAAAGACTATGGTATAAGAAAGTGCTGGAAGATAGCATGGTACACAATGACTCCAGTAAGATGAACCCGGGACCTTTCCTATCGAACCGGTGTCCTAGACTCCTGGTCACCACCGTTGAAATACTTCAGAAACTAACACGGACTTTTTCGAGGGTGGAATGGAGCTAGTTTGTTGTTGCCTTTGGCCTCGAGTCGTCAGTGACGTTTCTACAAGCCGGATACCAATTTAGACCTAGTGATGGTCGAAAAGCGTCGATTATGTTGTTGATGGGGAAGACTAGCTTTCAGCTCGCTTTGCGGCTGACTCCTCGAGAGATAAGGTCTGGCTGGGCTCGCTTAGAACCCCCGAAATATTTCTCGGGTTTTTTTTTTCTTCTGGATATACTTTATAGTAAGTTCTTCCAGCTACCAGGACCTTAAAAACGCCTTCAGTTTCACCTGTCACTATAAATATAGATAGCTTTAGGCTCTCCTTCATTCGTTTCGTAGTGTCAGGCGACGTTGACGATGAATTGTAAGTTATATAACCTCTCTTAGATAATACGCTTGATAATCGAGAAAGATTTTGACATCGTAGTCTTAGGAGGCCAGCACCGAAAAAAGAGACTCACTTAGATGAGCCGAAACCCCTGCGTGGATAGGTACTTACGGATTCTTTTCCCATAAATACATTCTTAATGTCCCCGCATTTTTTTCTTCTTTTACTAACTTCCTCTTTGGAAATGTCCCAACCAAACTGTAGATCATTTCGATGAAAGCTCTTGCCCTTTCTTATATAATATTGCGTATTTTAAATTGCCCAACCTTGTCAAAGGTAAGACGAATCCACGCGTGGGAGTTCAGTCGTAACAGTCTTTAAGTGATACGTTGTTACTGTCTGTGAATTCGGCAAATTGGGTGGTATACAGTTTAGAGCCCAAAATGAATTGACGATCGCGGTGAAAGAATGCCTGCCGCAACTTTGGACGTGCTTGCTTGCATTGGACAGAGACTAAACCTTGGTTGGCAGTTCGTCTTCGTTACATTCTATATCGAATTAATCGAAAGTTAGCAATAATATCTACTTGATAAGAGATACTAATTGCTTTTTCAATATATAAATAAAACCATTTTTCATCACCGTGAAACATGACGTCGAAGGGTAACATTATTTTTGTCTTACCAAGTCCTTACTTACTTAACCCGTAACTGAATTTTGACATTGCTTTGAACTGTATTTAGGTTTTTCTGTCATCGCGATGTGTTTTTCTTATCCTAGAATTGTAAAAAATAGGAATTCTTTGACAATGTTCCGGATAAGCTTACATTCGAAAGAGAGAGAGAGACTTGTTAGTTGCATTCTCTGGATGAGGGAGTGGATGGAGACCGATGACTAATGACGTTGACAATCCCTGGAATTTATTCCATATCCATCCATCTCTCGTCATCCACTCCGGAAGATTTTTCCTCGTTTTCTCCAAATTGATATTACTCCAAGATAAACGGGAATGTTACGGAGCTAGTGTTCCCCCCCTCTCTCCCTCCCTCCCGCCTTTATATTCACTATATATTTTTCTTCTTTCGTTTCGTTTTCCGTAATAGTCTTCCTTCGTTCTTCTTTTTATTTCAACAATTCCCAACTTTAAAGATGTAGCCTAACTCTTATACAGTTTTTGGTGAAAAATGAAACTTCAACATGTTTTGGATTCTTGTCTTATAAATGGTGGACAGTATAAATTGTTGAGTTCACTTTTTAAGTTTTTATTAAGGAAGTAGATTTAATAGAAATTATGAAATTCTCCACCTAAAGAGGTTAGGCAATAGAATGAGAAGTAAGGAAATTTGGTTTCTTTGCGTGTATTGGGTATTTTTCTTATATCAATAAGTTGTTTTTTCCCGGCATCCTTTTTGCATTTGACGCGTATGAAATCCGTAATAACTGGCAATTACGTTTTCATTCTGGGCGTGGTCTTTATCGCGGAAAAAATATCGGTAATAGTTAGCTATATAAGTATCGAAAAAAACACCAACTGTCCGTTGAAGGAAATATTCAATCGTTGCAATTAGCTTTTGATTTCCGTTTTAATAATAAATTGAAAAGAGGGGGAATAATTCGTATGTGACAAACCCTCTAATTTTCTAGGGTATCATAAAAAGGCAACGAGGATTTTTTTGTCACTTGGTGTATCCCTAACTTTCATAGTAGTGACGAGTGACGTAGGTTTAATGAGAAGCTGCGTATACTTACTGCATGCACCATGTCCGAAAAAGAAATAGTTATTTCTGTTTTCATTTTTCCATTTATCTTGAGAAGAGACGTTTCGAATTTTCTGGTGTTGCCATTTCTCCTCGGAAAATATTTTTTGGTAGCCCAAGCGTGTACCATTTTTCATCAGTTTTCGCGGAATTTCTTCGCTTGTTTTACTTGCTCTTTTCCGATCAATTCATTTCGGGTTTTTATTTTTTTTTTTTTTTTTTGTTTTTCTCATTCCGAAAAAGCGCTTAAAAATACTGTAAGTCAACGTTATAAAAATGTCCTCTTTTTAAACGACGCGCCCCTCCTTTCTCAAGCATCGAGTACACGGAGGAGAGTGTGCGGTATTTATTTTTTTTGCTTTCCTTCTAAACGACTCGATTCCAAAGACAGGCGAGCGGGGAATTCGTCAGGTGAAAGAAACCGGGAATGTTGCGCCCAAGGAAGACATCAAAGTAAAAGCCCAAGTACTATGGAAAGCCAACCTCGTTCGAAACACGATGCCCCAGCCTTTTGGTACGGTTGCCTTTTAGGTTGAAAAAATTCCTTCCGACTTGAACTGAAGAACGAGGAAATAGCTGGGCCAGTTTTTAACGACCGTAAGTGTCCGATATCTAAAAATGAGGAGAAGTAAGACTTTGTAAGAGTCTGGAAATCTTAGGAAAGAACGCGGAGGATGTAGGATGTGATCCTCGCGTCTTCTTCTCTCATTCCACTCATTCCCCAAAAACCCCGCAGTCCCTTTTTTTTGGAGTTCGCGGCGCGTTCTTTCTTTCCGTTTCTCTTTTGGCTGTAGTTTCTCGAGTTTCCTTTTGCGCTCGTTTCCTCAGACCATGTCCGTTTGGCGTTTCCACTCCAACGATTTTCTTCCTCGAGAAATGAAGAGAAACGCCGCGCTCTTTCCAAGAAGATCCTCGGCCAGGATGATGGGAACCAACCGCTTCACACTTTTTGGACAAATGGTTCACCATCATACGTAAACCGTGACGTGGACCCGCTGTGGTGCTGCCGCTATAGAACTCAACACCAAGCACCAAGTGAACAAAGTCTTCTTACGCGCCAAGTCCAATTCGTACGAGCAATTGTGTCCTTTAAGTATATTACGTCTTTTGCACCGTAGATTTTAGTTTTTAACAAAAATCCTTGGTTTTGTTAAGTAACTTAACTTCGGTGGACAAGACGGTGTACCATCATCTAGTACGAACCAGTCTCTCCAATTCGAAGCAAAAATAACGAGCGAGTGTGGATGGGGTGGAAGGAGGTGGGCGCGTGGGAGAAGTTAGGTGTATAGTAATAGACTTTGTATACCTGCCAGGAAGGTGGGGCGCTGGCACCGGGAGAAAGAGAAGCTTTAGAGGGGCGGACCCCGGCAATTACCGCGTCACTTGGCGAAAAAGGGCCTTACTAGGGTGTCAGGCCTGTAGGGCTAGCCCCGCATGCCGCGATTTATCGTTTGGAACCTCGCACGGACGGCTCCCTAGATGACTCTGAAAAAGTTTTTGGCCCGAAGAATTCTAGCTATTTTTGCCAATATAGTGGACAAGCGCGCTTGGCGTCTATTTTTGTTACTTCCTTTCGGTTTTTAGGGTTTTATTACGCGGCCCTAAACGTAACTCTTAACGCCCTAAGATATAAACCGGGCCACCGCTTCCGGAATAACCTTACTATCGTAGGAAATTGCCCGAGAATAATACCTTTTTCCCCGCAACTTTTCCCATTTTGCAGCGCTCGCTCGCGCCCGAACCTTGACTTGTTTTATCTTTTTATATACGTCGCTTAATTATACCCTTAATTAATAACCTGGAAGATTATTCCACGACGTATACCCCCAGAACTAGCTCGCTCTTTAGTTCGCTAAAAATGGCCCAGCGTGCTTAAAATTTGACTAACAAATGGGTCACTCACCCACTAGCTCCGCCATATCCTTACGAGGCACAACCGAAATTAAAGTTGCTAACTTCTACTTTAAACTATATAATCTACTTTTGCTTCGACCAAGCTAACTTCTACAACCTTTTCGAACTTGTTTTACCAGTCTGGGTGGATGAGTTTTAAGATGGTAGATTTTTTTTTACCCAAACGTTACGTGGTTAGTTTTTTGTTTGAAACAATCGTATGGTTTCCATATAGTTTTTCTTCTAGTTATTTGTACACGGGATATTAGGCGGAATACCTTTTTTCACGGGGTGTGTCCCTGACCTTTGAACTTTTTCCTCTCTCGCTCGGTATATAACAGCAGCGAGTTTTCTTTTTTTTCTTCTTGTTCCATAGTCGTGACTGGTCTCAAACCGGTATAATCCCTTAATCTTTTTCGTCTCGGTACTTCCTCCACTTCTTTTAATTTTATGACTCGGAAATTATTAATGTCTACTATAGACTCAACCTGGAATTAAGTTCGCTTTCAAACATACGTTTATTAATCATGGCTCGAAAATAATATTGTGGCTAGCTTGATCCTCCATTTGCTTACCATAAAGATACCACGCAAAAAAGCTGCTGCATGGAACTTCGAGTTAGTTACTTCTAGTATCTGTAATTATAAACGTATGTTAAAAACACGGGGTATCTTAATGATAGTTTGTTTTTGTTCGTAAATACGTATAGCTACGATTCATTACTGAAAAGCTTAATAGTTTCTTTCATTAAAGCTCCTCCATTTATCCGATTCAAAATTTAATTGGCGATTGTTATATTGTTTTTTTGTCTTCCCTGACGTTATGTACAATCCCCTTTACGATGGCAAAGCAGAGAAACCAGTCTCAATTAGCCAGCCTCACGTACGGTTCCCCCGCAAGTAAAGAGTTGTTACGTTACAATTTTTTTTAATTATATCGTAAAGCTTCTTTACTCGTACTGTTCCTCATTAGAACTAATTAAGGATCTTTATTTAGACGCGTTAGGCTTAGGCCTAAGGCTATGTAGATGTATAACAATAACATTCGCAGGATTTGACGAGTATTTAGAGTACTCGAAGGTTACAATGTTGAAAGCTCGGTGGTGGCGTATATTGAAGTGTCGTTTAGAAAGTTTTTAGCTGGTGAAAAGAACTAACGGATACCAATCGTTAATTCCGATGGTTAATTCCTCTTTTTGGCGCACCATCACCGTGTTACGGGTTCTCTCGTCGCATTATTCGTAATTGCGTTGGTCTATTAGAGGAGTCGGTCCGTCGTCTTTCCCTTCCATCTCTTTAACCCTCGTCTCCAGGCATTCATTATAAGTAGGAAGACATTTTCCAGGTCCTCCACGACCCCAAATGGCTCCCAGGAAAAAAAGAACTCCCGAATTCGTTTCCCTCCATTACTCTGGCGAAACCTTTTTCGAGAAGGCTTTTAAAATATAACGTTTCGCGCATATTCGACTCAGAAAATTTTACACCTTTATTAACTAAGCTTTTTACTTTTGCGCTCTTTAGAGCTCGAAAGTATTGTTCCGACCTCTGTTGGCTGGACGGCTGGCTGGATTTGGTGTAACCGCATAATAAGATTCTTCATAAATAAACTTTTTGAATTTCAAATTTCCCGCGAATTTTCGACTCGAAATTCATCCGTAGTACACCTCACACCTCATAGGTGGCGTAACGTATTTAATTTCAATTGAAATTATTTTCCCGTCGGCGCCGGGCCTCGAACCCGCGATATCCCAATCCATACGAGACGTCAGTGAAGACGCCCGGCCGCGCGCTCTACCACGAAGCCACGCTTGCTTGTAATATAAAGCGAGATAAATTATACTGAAGAGAAGAAAGAGAGAGTTAGGATATGGACCCCCCCCATCTCCCCGACGCCCGCACTTACTGCGTGGGTTTAGCGGGAGACGAGAGAGAGAGAACTGTGCAACTGTATGGACCCCCCACCTCCCCGACGCCCGCCACTGGATGCTGTCGAATATATATTGTATCGCGCTAGAGGAGGAGAGACAGTTGCTTGCAATTTTTTTTTGCAATTTATAATTATTATATATCTTTTTAATCCTAGGCAAGATTAGATTTCTACTTGGGAACTTAAACATTACAATTAATATTATCATATTAATCAAAAAAGAAATTAAGGTTCTCCCCGACAGAAGGCGCGCTAAGCAGAGAGAGTTTTCTAATTTCACCAATGATATCGTTTTTTAAGACTCGTCTGCTTAAAAGTTAGGCAGGTTGATTTACTAATAAAATTAAATGTATTAACAAAATGAAACTCGAGTCATCGTTTTAAAACTATAACTAGTTTGGGACGGAGGTACCATTGCTCACTATTTGTTTGGCAAGTTTAAAATTAAATGATCACTTAACGGAACTGACATAAAATAATAGGTAGATTTTTGCAGAATTAAATTGCAGATTCTTTGCAAAATTAACTAATCATTTTGGCAGTTTCCGCTCTCGCTGGGTTCATCTACTAATAACAGTTACGTAAGTGATAATTATAAAAATAAAATCAACAATCTCATAAAATCAACAACTCAAAATATAAAATGAAATTTATGACCAAAATGAATCTAATTTCAATCAACGACAAACGGAATCAACGTGTTCATCTCTCCATCCACGGAAATATGAAATTTCTACATGAAACATGAAAGTGCTATCAACCTAACAATTTTTAGAAATGTAATTTTAATCAGTGAAACATACTCATTTAAAGTTAACTAATTATAAGTCGCTAATTTGATTATTATATTTAAAAAAAATTATATTATTTAAGTAATAAATTTAACGATGGTGTTGATAGTACCAATAGAGTATTCAAGGATTGATTACGTTAATATCAACATATCAAACAAAAAGTATTTAATTATAATTTGGAATTTCAATTTAAATTTATACAGTTTTTTAAATGCCCATTGAGATTCAGAGTCTGTCACTGAATGTTGAAGATCTCCAGTCTCTGCCAAGTGATTTAAATTTTCAGACCCTCTCTGTGGGAAAGGGGGAATTAAATTAACGAGACTTACAAACTGACATCATCCTTAAATTAAATAAGGATTATAAATTAAAATTTAAATCAAGGTATTGAAGGTTTAATTAACGTTACTTTGAAAGTATCGAATTAAAAATTTACAACTTAAGCTCATCAATAAAAAGAACATTAAGATAATTATTAATAGGCATAAACAATCATCAATAAAAAGAACATTAAGATAAATATAATAGGCATAAACAATCATCAATAAAAAGAACATTAAGATAATTATTAAAAGGCATGGGCATGGACAATTTTACTCGGACCCCGAGTCCCCGACTCCCCGTCCCCCCGTCCCGATACACTAAAGACCGAGGCTTAAACCTCGTAGCTCGCGGCCATCTTTATTGTTTACATCATGGGCTCGTCACTACAGGGTAGGAAATAAGACAGGTTTACAAGTCCCAAACCAGTTTATTAATTGCTCGGACCAGTTTATTTATTCCAAAAGTTGGGGTCAGTGGTATCAGGGAGCACTTTATTAATTAGGGTTTTTGGAAAAAATAGACGGTGGGACCAGTTTATAAATTCGGGGTTCCTTTTTAGAATTTTTCTATCTCAACTCATTTTCTACCAATTCTACTCCTAGGTAGTTAGTACTCCTTGGCTACAACTTCCCTACAAAAGTTTTGTATTCTATTGACTATTGATCTTGTCTAGCGTCTATACTCTAGAATGAGTCTCTTGTAGTCGACAGTCTAGACCATAGCCAGTACTAGTTGTCAGTAATCGTATTTCTCAGTAGTGCATGGTCACATTACAAGATTTTGATCTGGCTTACTGATAGCGAGAGAAGATATTGCCGCTGAATTTATGAAAAATGCAATAAGGAATAAGGCTAGTTCAGAAAAGATTAAGAACTTCAAATATCATTAGACATGTTGATTGATATTTAGTGGCAACTAGTTGAAAAATTGTGATAAGAAATAAAAGTTAACTGTTATGGATTGTTATATGCTACTTTTTCCTACAGTAAAAAATTCAAATTCAATTAGAATTTCCAGCTTCTTTACTTTTGTGTCTTTACGTGCTTTTTATTCTCACCATTTTAGAAATTTAATTTATAGTGGGACCGGTAAAATAATAATTAATGCGAGGGTCACTGGTCCCAAGGACCACCACCACATCCGCAACACCAATTCGCCGCAACCCACTCCGAAACAGACGAGCGCCTGAAAGGCTCAACCTATGAGACAGCAGCTAAACCAAGCTAAACAAACTTTTCAACCATAATAACAATAACCTCATAAAGGACAGTATAAATAATGACTTTAAACAAACTTTTCACCACAATAACAATAACCTCATAAAGGACAGTATAAAATAGTGACTTAACAAAGTTAAATCTGAATTACAATCTACCTCATTAAGCTCAAAACCACTGTTACAAATGCATAGCGCAATATTACAAGTTGCCAATGATCTTCGATTTTATTGTTAACCCTCACATTATCTTAAGACTCATACAGTCACTGGGTTTTAAACTCACGAGAGTATTGCTATATTCGTAATTCCCGCCTATTCCAACACAACCTAGATGGCGCCCCATCCTCAGATATCGATTGATTGTAACCCCCATTTTCTAATTGTCTGTTTACCAGGCAATTCAAGGGGGGCTGCCATTGCGTCTTAGTAGTTTTTGATACCGCCATCTAGCGTCGAAGTAAAGCGTAAAATTCGGTATTTTTGTCTCTTTAAACGTCGGTGTTTAAAGCCATCTAGCGTTCAAAAGCAGGAAGTTCAAAACCTTCGTCTGAATCCTTTGGCTCGGTGAATCCGATGATTTGAACATATTTTTTAATTCTCATTGGTAATTAGTAAGTTTTGAAAAGTAAAAATGGCAAGCTGGGGTGAACATTTTCCGTTCTTGGCTGTAAAAGTAGTGTAGGGATTTAAGGTAGGGATCATGGTTTGCAAACTTTCATTCGGGACCTGACAAAGGGTAACTCTGTGTCATAAAGATTGTTGTTTGTCCCGGCCTTTTTTAAATACGGAATAAATCAAAGTACAGAATTCGCTCATTAG
>JAEQBA010002315.1:311503-401654 GCA_019434445.1 Phalangium opilio | reverse complement strand
TTAGACCGCTCCGCCATCCTGACGTGGTCATCTAATTTGGACGTTTTATAAATTACATCTCTCCAGTTTATTTCATAAAAACCTTCGTGTCAGAAGTGGGATTCGAACCCACGCCCTCATACGAGGACCAGAATACACAGATTCACGTTGTGAACGAAAGAAACTAAGCCCCTTGAGTCTGGCGCCTTAGACCGCTCGGCCCCACTGACATGGATTCTTTCAATTGGGACGTTTTATAAATTACATCTTTTCTAGTTAATTTCATAAAACATATCGTGTCAGAAGTGGGATTCGAACCCACGCCCTCATACGAGGACCAGAATACACAGATCACGTTGTGAACGAAGGAAACTGAGCCCCTCGAGTCTGGCGCCTTAGACCGCTCGGCCATCCTGACTTGGATTCATTCAATTGGGACGTTTTATAAATTACATCTCTTCCAGTTAATTTCATAAAACATATCGTTTCAGAAGTGGGATTCGAACCCACGCCCTCATACGAGGACCAGAATACACAGATTCACGTTGTGAACGAAGGAAACTGAGCCCCTTGAGTCTGGCGCCTTAGACCGCTCGGCCATCCTGACTTGGATTCATTCAGTTGGGACGTTTTATAAATTACATCTCTTCCAGTTAATTTCATAAAACATATCGTGTCAGAAGAGAGATTCGAAACCACGCCCTCATACGAGGAGCAGAATCCACAGATTCACGTTGTGAACGAAAGAAACTAAGCCCCTTTAGTCTGGCGTCTTAGACCGCTCCGCCATCCTCACGTGGTCACTTCTAATTTGGACGTTTTATAAATTACATCTCTTCCAGTTAATTTCATAAACCACTTCGTGTCAGAAGTGGGATTCGAACCCACGCCCTCATACGAGGACCAGAATATACAGATTCACGTTGTGAACGAAAGAAACTAAGCCCCTTGAGTCTGGCGCCTTAGACCGCTCGGCCCCACTGAATTGGATTCTTTCAATTGGGACGTTTTATAAATTACATCTCTTCCAGTTAATTTCATAAACCACTTCGTGTCAGAAGTGGGATTCGAACCCACGCCCTCATACGAGGATGAGAATTCACAGATTCTAGTTGTGAACGAAAGAAACTAAGACCCTTGAGTCTGGCGCCTTAGACCGCTCGGCCCCACTGACATGGATTCTTTCAATTGGGACGTTTTCTAAATTACATCTATTCTAGTTAATTTCATAAAACATATCGTGTCAGAAGTGGGATTCAAACCCACGCCCTCATACGATGACCAGAATACACAGATTCACGTTGTGAACGAACGAAACTGAGCCCCTAGAGTCTGGCGCCTTAGACCGCTCGGCCACCCAGACTTGGATTCATTCAATTGGGACGTTTTATAAATTACATCTATTCTAGTTAATTTCATAAACATATCCTGTCAGAAGTGGGATTCGAACCCACGCCCTCATACGAGGACCAGAATACACAGATTCACGTTGTGAACGAAAGGAACTACGACCCCTTGAGTCTTGCGCCTTAGACCGCTCCGCCATCCTGACGTGGTCAATTCTAATTTGGACGTTTTATAAATTACATCTCTTCCAGTTAATTTCATAAAACATATCGTGTCAGAAGTGGGATTCGAACCCACGCCCTCATACGAGGACCAGAATCCACAGATTCACGTTGTGAACGAAAGAAACTAAGCCCCTTGAGTCTGGCGCCTTAGACCGCTCGGCCCCACTGACATGGATTCTTTCCATTGGGACGTTTTATAAATTACATCTCTTCCAGTTAATTTCATAAAACATATCGTGTCAGAAGTGGGATTCGAAACCACGCCTCATACGAGGACCAGAATACACAGATTCACGTTGTGAACGAAAGAAACTACGACCCCTTGAGTCTGGCGCCTTAGACCGCTCCGCCATCCTGACGTGGTCACTTCTAATTTGGACGTTTTATAAATTTCATCTCTTCCAGTTAATTTCATAAAACAGATCGTGTCAGAAGTGGGATTCGAACCCACGCCCTCATACGAGGACCAGAATACACAGATTCACGTTGTGAAAGAAGAAACTGAGCCCCTTGAGTCTGGCGCCTTAGACCGCTCGGCCACCCTGACTTGGATTCATTCAATTGGGACGTTTTATAAATTACATCTCTTCTAGTTAATTTCATAAAACATATCGTGTCAGAAGTGGGATTCGAACCCACGCCCTCATACGAGGACCAGAATACACAGATTCACGTTGTGAACGAAGGAAACTGAGCCCCTTGAGTCTGGCGCCTTAGACCGCTCGGCCACCCTGACTTGGATTCATTCAATTGGGACGTTTTATAAATTACATCTATTCTAGTTAATTTCATAAAACATATCGTGTCAGAAGTGGGATTCGAACCCACGCCCTCATACGAGGACCAGAATACACAGATTCACGTTGTGAACGAAAGGAAACTACGACCCCTTGAGTCTGGCGCCTTAGACCGCTCCGCCATCCTGACGTGGTCAATTCTAATTTGGACGTTTTATAAATTACATCTCTTCCAGTTAATTTCATAAAACATATCGTGTCAGAAGTGGGATTCGAACCCACGCCCTCATACGAGGACCAGAATACACAGATTCACGTTGTGAACGAAGGAAACTGAGCCCCTTGAGTCTGGCGCCTTAGACCGCTCGGCCATCCTGACTTGGATTCATTCAATTGGGACGTTTTATAAATTACATCTCTTCCAGTTAATTTCATAAAACATATCGTGTCAGAAGTGGGATTCGAACCCACGCCCTCATACGAGGACCAGAATACACAGATTCACGTTGTGAACGAAGGAAACTGAGCCCCTTGAGTCTGGCGCCTTAGACCGCTCGGCCATCCTGACTTGGATTCATTCAATTGGGACGTTTTATAAATTACATCTCTTCCAGTTAATTTCATAAAACATATCGTGTCAGAAGTGGGATTCGAACCCACGCCCTCATACGAGGAGCAGAATCCACAGATTCACGTTGTGAACGAAAGAAACTAAGCCCCTTTAGTCTGGCGTCTTAGACCGCTCCGCCATCCTGACGTGGTCACTTCTAATTTGGACGTTTTATAAATTACATCTCTTCCAGTTAATTTCATAAACCACTTCGTGTCAGAAGTGGGATTCGAACCCACGCCCTCATACGAGGACCAGAATACACAGATTCACGTTGTGAACGAAAGAAACTAAGCCCCTTGAGTCTGGCGCCTTAGACCGCTCGGCCCCACTGATGGATTCTTTCAATTGGGACGTTTTATAAATTACATCTCTTCCAGTTAATTTCATAAAACACTTCGTGTCAGAAGTGGGATTCGAACCCACGCCCTCATACGAGGACCAGAATACACAGATTCACGTTGTGAACGAAAGAAACTAAGACCCTTGAGTCTGGCGCCTTAGACCGCTCGGCCCCACTGACATGGATTCTTTCAATTGGGACGTTTTCTAAATTACATCTATTCTAGTTAATTTCATAAAACATATCGTGTCAGAAGTGGGATTCGAACCCACGCCCTCATACGATGACCAGAATACACAGATTCACGTTGTGAACGAACGAAACTGAGCCCCTAGAGTCTGGCGCCTTACACCGCTCGGCCACCCAGACTTGGATTCATTCAATTGGGACGTTTTATAAATTACATCTATTCTAGTTAATTTCATAAAACATATCCTGTCAGAAGTGGGATTCGAACCCACGCCCTCATACGAGGACCAGAATACACAGATTCACGTTGTGAACGAAAGGAACTACGACCCCTTGAGTCTTGCGCCTTAGACTGCTCCGCCATCCTGACGTGGTCAATTCTAATTTGGACGTTTTATAAATTACATCTCTTCCAGTTAATTTCATAAAACATATCGTGTCAGAAGTGGGACTCGAACCCACGCCCTCATACGAGGAGCAGAATCCACAGATTCACGTTGTGAACGAAAGAAACTAAGCCCCTTGAGTCTGGCGCCTTAGACCGCTCGGCCCCACTGACATGGATTCTTTCCATTGGGACGTTTTATAAATTACATCTCTTCCAGTTAATTTCATAAAACATATCGTGTCAGAAGTGGGATTCGAAACCACGCCTTCATACGAGGACCAGAGTACACAGGTTCACGTTGTGAACGAAAGAAACTACGACCCCTTGAGTCTTGCGCCTTAGACCGCTCCGCCATCCTGACGTGGTCACTTCTAATTTGGACGTTTTATAAATTTCATCTGTTCCAGTTCATTTCATAAAACATATCGTGTCAGAAGTGGGATTCGAACCCACGCCCTCATACGAGGACCAGAATACACAGATTCACGTTGTGAAAGAATGAAACTAAGCCAATTGAGTCTGGCGCCTTAGACCGCTCGGCCCCACTGACATGGATTCTTTCAATTGGGACGTTGTATAAATTACATCTATTCTAGTTAATTTCATAAAACATATCGTGTCAGAAGTGGGATTCGAACCCACGCCCTCATACCATGACCAGAATTCACAGATTCACGTTGTGAACGAAGGAAACTGAGCCCCTAGAGTCTGGCGCCTTACACCGCTCGGCCACCCTGACTTGGATTCATTCAATTGGGACGTTTTATAAATTACATCTATTCTAGTTAATTTCATAAAACATATCGTGTCAGAAGTGGGATTCGAACCCACGCCCTCATACGAGGACCAGAATACACAGATTCACGTTGTGAACGAAAGGAACTACGACCCCTTGAGTCTTGCGCCTTAGACTGCTCCGCCATCCTGACGTGGTCAATTCTAATTTGGACGTTTTATAAACTACATCTCTTCCAGTTAATTTCATAAAACATATCGTGTCAGAAGTGGGACTCGAACCCACGCCCTCATACGAGGAGCAGAATCCACAGATTCACGTTGTGAACGAAAGAAACTAAGCCCCTTTAGTCTGGCGTCTTAGACCGCTCCGCCATCCTGACGTGGTCACTTCTAATTTGGACGTTTTATAAATTACATCTCTTCCAGTTAATTTCATAAACCACTTCGTGTCAGAAGTGGGATTCGAACCCACGCCCTCATACGAGGATGAGAATTCACAGATTCTAGTTGTGAACGAAAGAAACTAAGACCCTTGAGTCTGGCGCCTTAGACCGCTCGGCCCCACTGACATGGATTCTTTCAATTGGGACGTTTTCTAAATTACATCTATTCTAGTTAATTTCATAAAACATATCGTGTCAGAAGTGGGATTCGAACCCACGCCCTCATACGATGACCAGAATACACAGATTCACGTTGTGAACGAAGGAAACTGAGCCCCTAGAGTCTGGCGCCTTACACTGCTCGGCCACCCTGACTTGGATTCATTCAATTGGGACGTTTTATAAATTACATCTATTCTAGTTAATTTCATAAAACATATCCTGTCAGAAGTGGGATTCGAACCCACGCCCTCATACGAGGACCAGAATACACAGATTCACGTTGTGAACGAAAGGAACTACGACCCCTTGAGTCTTGCGCCTTAGACTGCTCCGCCATCCTGACGTGGTCAATTCTAATTTGGACGTTTTATAAATTACATCTCTTCCAGTTAATTTCATAAAACATATCGTATCAGAAGTGGGACTCGAACCCACGCCCTCATACGAGGAGCAGAATCCACAGATTCACGTTGTGAACGAAAGAAACTAAGCCCCTTTAGTCTGGCGTCTTAGACCGCTCCGCCATCCTGACGTGGTCACTTCTAATTTGGACGTTTTATAAATTACATCTCTTCCAGTTAATTTCATAAACCACTTCGTGTCAGAAGTGGGATTCGAACCCACGCCCTCATACGAGGACCAGAATACACAGATTCACGTTGTGAACGAAAGAAACTAAGCCCCTTGAGTCTGGCGCCTTAGACCGCACGGCCCCACTGACATGGATTCTTTCAATTGGGACGTTTTATAAATTACATCTATTCTAGTTAATTTCATAAAACATATCGTGTCAGAAGTGGGATTCGAACCCACGCCCTCATACGAGGACCAGAATACACAGAATCTCGTTGTGAACGAAGGAAACTGAGCCCATCGAGTCTGGCGCCTTAGACCGCTCGGCCATCCTGACTTAGATTCATTCAATTGGGACATTTTATAAATTACATCTCTTCCAGTTAATTTCATAAAACATATCGTTTCAGAAGTGGGATTCGAACCCACGCCCTCATACGAGGACCAGAATTCACAGACTCACGTTGTGAACGAAGGAAACTGAGCCACTTGAGTCTGTCGCCTTAGACCGCTCGGCCACCCTGACTCGGATTCATTCAATTGGGAAGTTTTATAAATTACATCTCTTCCAGTTAATTTCATAAAACATATCGTGTCAGAAGTGGGATTCGAAACCACGCCCTCATACGAGGAGCAGAATCCACAGATTCACGTTGTGAACGAAAGAAACTAAGCCCCTTTTGTCTGGCGTCTTAGACCGCTCCGCCATCCTCACGTGGTCACTTCTAATCCCAACAAAAACATCTCTGTAAAAATATGCCAAGTTGTTTGGCCGTAAAAAGAAGTGAGATTGTTTGGCCGTAAAAAGAAGTGAGATCTAAAATACGGCCAAGTTATTATCTCCAGGTAAACCAACATTTTATTCGACTTAAAACTTCTCAAGAATGTTTTTCTGACTTGGTCATTAGCATTTCAAAGATTCGTTTAATTCCAGATATGGATCGAAATTAAAATATTAAATCAAATTGGTTAAATATTCTTGAATAGCCTTTGAGGTTAAACTTGTAACTTCCGTTATTAACCTTCACGGGCGCAAAGAAGAAGGATGCAAGTTTGGAATGCTAATGGCCAAGTCAGAAAAACATTCTTGAGAAGTTTTAAGTCGAATAAAATGTTGGTTTACCTGGAGATAATATCTTGGCCGTATTTTAGATCTCACTTCTTTTTACGGCCAAACAATCTCACTTCTTTTTACGGCCAAACAACTTGGCATATTTTTAAAGAGATGTTTTTGTTGGGATTTCACTCCTTTTTGTACGTGCATGTTCTTGTAGAATTATAGAAGTAGGATTATGAAGTGAAATAAACATTTGTACTTTAATATTAAAAGACGTAAAAATTAAATTATAATGACCTATTATAGAACCATTTCAGACGAAATGAAATGGAAATGAGTAAAAAATGTATTTACTAAAACGTTAAGTAAAAAACATAAATTTTACAATACGAAAGAATCATATTAGTAAAAAATATTAATATTAAAAGACGAAAAAATTAAATTATAATGTCCTATTACGAGGGGAACTAAATTATTAAACCCCCATTTCAGGGGCTAACAGGGGAAAATTCCCGCTTTTGGGACTTTTCCTTTCTTTGTATGCTAAGTCCTACTAGTATGCCAAATTTTGTCCTTCCCGCAGCACCGGAAGTGCCCTAGAGGTTTAGATGATGACTCTAATTCTAAACCCCCATTTCAGGGGCTAAAAGGGGAAAACTCCCGCTTTTGGGACTTTTTCCTTTCTTTGTATGCTAAGTCCTACTTGTATGCCAAATGTTATCATTCCCGCAACACCGGAAGTGCCCTAGAGGTTTAGATGATGACTCTAATTCTAAACCCCCATTTCAGGGGCTAAAAGGGGAAAACTCCCGCTTTTGGGACTTTTTCCTTTCTTTGTATGCTAAGTCCTACTTGTATGCCAAATTTTATCATTCCCGCAACACCGGAAGTGCCCTAGAGGTTTAGATGATGACTCTAATTCTAAACCCCCATTTCAGGGGCTAAAAGGGGAAAACTCCCGCTTTTGGGACTTTTTCCTTTCTTTGTATGCTAAGTCCTACTTGTATGCCAAATTTTATCATTCCCGCAACACCGGAAGTGCCCTAGAGGTTTAGATGATGACTCTAATTCTAAACCCCCATTTCAGGGGCTAAAAGGGGAAAACTCCCGCTTTTGGGACTTTTTCCTTTCTTTGTATGCTAAGTCCTACTTGTATGCCAAATTTTATCATTCCCGCAACACCGGAAGTGCCCTAGAGGTTTAGATGATGACTCTATTTCTAAACCCCCATTTCAGGGGCTAAAAGGGGAAAACTCCCGCTTTTGGGACTTTTCCCTTTGCTTGTATGCTTAGTGGTACAAGTATGCCAAATTTCATCATTCTAGCACCACCGGAAATGCCCTAGAGGTTTTGATGATGTGTCAGTCAGTCAGTCAGTCAGTCAATCAGTCAGTCAGTCTCATAATGTGTCATTTTCACATAGGATTATCACAGAAACCAAATGAGTTAGAAAGCTGGAAGTTGGAGGACTTCCTAGGATTAACACTGTGCCCTTGAGGTGCAAATATGAGTGGTGTACTATTCCCCAGTACCGAGTTACGAGGGGGTGAAAATGAGGCTGAAATGTTTCGGGTAAAGGATTGCTGGTAGTGCACGACAACTTGGCGGGTGCACTGCCGTGCACCCAGATTTGGACGTTTTATAAATTACATCTCTTCCAGTTAATTTCATAAACCACTTCGTGTCAGTAGTGGGATTCGAACCCACGCCCTCATACGAGGACCAGAATTCACAGATTCACGTTGTGAACAAAAGAAACTAAGCCCCTTAAGTCTGGCGCCTTAGACCGCTCGGCCTTCCTGACATGGATTCGTTCAATTGGGACGTTTTCTAAATTACATCTATTCTAGTTAATTTCATAAAACATATCGTGTCAGAAGTGGGATTCGAACCCACGCCCTCATACGAGGACCAGAATTCACAGATTCACGTTGTGAACGAAAGGAACTAAGCCCCTTAAGTCTGGCGCATTAGACCGCTCGGCCTTCCTGACATGGATTCGTTCAATTGGGACGTTTTCTAAATTACATCTATTCTAGTTAATTTCATAAAACATATCGTGTCAGAAGTGGGATTCGAACCCACGCCCTCATACGAGGACCAGAATACACAGATTCACGTTGTGAACGAAGGAAACCGAGCCCCTTGAGTCTGGCGCCCTAGACCGACACCACGTGGCTTTATCTTAGATCCTACAGTCCGGTTCGAGCAGTATACCGACCAGGCGCACCGAGTCGACACAGAAAAGAAAAAATATATGGACCCTACCCACGAGTATTTCAAATCGAAATATCCAGATGTCCCAGAATGGGAAACTATCGGTCTATACATCGGCTCCAGAGGGACAATAACAAAGTTTTTTGCGGATTTCGTCCACCGCTTTCGACTACATACAACGATTTTACCAAACATAGCCACTGTGGTTATGCGAGACTCTATCAGCCAACTTAACTTTCACCTGTTTGCAGCACACTAGGCTATGTAATTATAAGATAATAATTGACATATAACTCTTATTTGTTTTTTGAGTTATCTTAACTGAATTTTAAATTTTTTATTTAATTATGCTCTTAGAAAATTATACAAAATATATTTGACAATGTCGTTCTGACTGATTGGTAAACTGTGTCTTTTGGCAACGTTGTAAAGACAGGGCAGTATATGCTTTTTAATAAAGTAGTTCATTCATTCTCTCTCTCTCTCTCTTTGCCAGCTCTTTTAATTCGTCGGCGAATAGGGGAAAAAAGCAACGATATTGCAAGTGAGGAAGAAACTTTTAGCGCACTTGAAAATATATCGTTACTTTGGGAATCCATTGATAGGACGGTATTTTCTCTCTTTCACAAACTTAAATAGAAATGTCTTTTAAACTTTTGTTGACAAATTCTTTGGCCGAGTGGCAACTTTCAATAGCCATGGAAAAGTTGTTCATTGTTTTCTTTGCGACATTGTCGGTATTCAAAAGATTTTTGTGGCGAACAAGTAGTCTGTTTATAAGAAATTTTAACCACAAAACGTTCGTCACAGGCTTGTATTCATGCCATTCCTCCCTATTTACGCGCGCAATTCAATGACAATGGTTAATATTATTTCACCATTATTTCAAAACTAACAGTAAGCCTAAAAGAAAAATAAGTTTAGACATAAGTTCGTAAGGTACGTTCCTCCATAGGTTTGTCACTAGTTACAAACTGGAGCTTGTAATGCACGAAGTGAGTAAGGTATGTCGTAGATTCTCGGTAAAGCGACGCCTGGTGATAGGGCGCTGCTGTCAAAAAGGGCTCGGTAATGCAGACTAAATAGGACTTAGATGGAAGTCCCGCAAAATTAACCACCACCGAGGGTAGTCGACCTCAATTGACTCGCTTCTGTCGTTCTCGAAGCATTGGAAGAGATTTAAGTCTCTAGCATTACGAAGGAAGTATAAGTAGTGGCATACTTATGGAACATACCTTATAAACTTATGGTTTAGATTAAGAAAACTACAATTTATCATTAAAATATATAAGTATTGCAGTTAGACAGGGTTCGTACACGACCTGGAAAAAGTCAGGGAAATTCAAAATGGGCCTAAAATGTCGGGCAAAAGTCAGGGAAATTGAAAATGGGCCTAAAAGGTCGGGGAAAAGTCAGGGAAATTTAAAATGGACCTAAAAAGTCAGGGAAATTTAAAATGGACCTATAAGGTCAGGGAAATTTAAAATGGACCTATAAGGTCAGGGAAATTTAAAATGGACCTATAAGGTCAGGGAAATTTAAAATGGACCTATAAGGTCAGGGAAATTTAAAATGGACCTAAAAAGTCAGGGAAATTTAAAATGGACCTAAAAAGTCAGGGAAATGTCGGGAAAAATATATTGGAGGGAAATTAAAGTCTGCATAACGGTATAAGGGTGAACAGAAAATGTCTTGTCTGAGAACATTTGACCAGAGCCCCAAATTCGCTCCGGTTACTTATGATTTACTTAAAATTTTATTGAAACGAATTAATTGGCTAATTTTTATAACAATAACTCGTGTGCAAAAATGATTCGACTGATTGGTTTTCATATACAGTGTGGAAGCGATCAGAGTAGCACCTACCTTTGTGGAAAACCCCAAAACCCCTGACTGCAGTACATTTTCGAGCTCGTATACAGGTTGTGACATGTGTCATTGTATGCAAATGAGAACGTGCAACAAGTATCATAGTGAATATCGTTTAATGATACGCACTTTGAAACGTTAAAGACCTACGATTAAGCTTAGGAACTAAGGCATCACACTACAAATTATAGGGCTGTTTGGTAAACCCATCAGCGTAAATGTTCGATGTGCCTACCGTCGTGGTGTAGGCACTCTTCAAGACGATTGTCCATGCCTTGTATTACGTTTTCTAGCATTTGAGGAGTGATTCGTTCAATTGCGCTTCGAATTCTGGCCTTCAAGTCGTCTACATTTAAAGGTTCTGTTGCATACACCTCCCCCTTAACATATCCCCATAAGAAAAAATCAAGTGGGGTTAGGTCAGGGGATCTTGCTGGGCACGGAATTGGTCCACAACTACCGATCCAACGGTTTGGAACTAGTGGCGCAGGAAGTGCAAATACCTGTCACCAGTAATGTTGTCCTCGAAGAAGAAAGGTCCGATGATTCTGTTCCCCAGAATGCCACACCAAACATTTATCTTCCATCGAATTTGATGGTAATGTTGCCGTAACCAGTATGGATTTCGTTGGGTCCAGTAATGTAAGTTATGTCGGTTTACCGTACCATCCCTGTGAAATGTCGCCTCATCAGAAAAAAGAACCTTTCTTAAGAACAATGGATCGGCTTCAATTAGCTCGCGCATGGTAAGACAGAAGTCTTGACGTCTTAGGTAGTCGTCGTCCGTTAAGGCTTGATGGAGGTGGATATGATAGGGCCGGTAGTGATGCCGATGTAAAATGGCAAGAACGGTTGAATGGCTTAGACCAACCTCTTCTCCGACCGCTCTACTACTAGTATGAGGATTGGCTTCAAAACGTGCTAGAATGTCGACTTCCCTATCATGATTACCAATTACACGGTCTCTTCTACGTTGACGGTCTTGCACGACGAAACTCCCGAAATCTCGTAGGTTGTCTCTAATGTTCGTGAAGGTTCTTCGAACCGGCCTTCGTCGGTGTGGGAAGCGTTCGGCATAAAGCAATGCCGCTTGTTGAACGTTACCGCGACATACACACAAAATAAACATCATGTCCAATTTTTCTCGGTTGGAGTAGGCTGCCATTCGTCTACGACACAGGACTTACAACGTTTATACGAACTAAGCTGCTAGTAACGACGCGTACGTTTGATTGAATAATGTGCCGAATTCTCAGTGCCGCGGATAATTCTGACCTTCGTAACCTCGTATGGATTCCTTATCTAAGTAGGCCAAATCATAAGGTGCGTAAATGCTTGTAAAAATTTATTTTTCGGACAGATTTTTTTATAGTTGAGTAATAGGTTATTTACCAACCAAACCAATTAGCAGCTATTAGACCAATGTTAGCTTTTTCATATACTTCAGACCAGGTATTACTTACGTATATTAGAACCGTATCATCCGAAAAATCGTACAATGTATCCGAATACTTCATCACTTCACGTAACTCATTAATGTAAATTAAGAATAAAATGGGACCGCCTTGTGGGACTCCACGTAAGATTATCTCTGGCATACTATAAGTATTATCAGAAGGGGATAATAGAAGAAGGATGACACTCTCTGCATCCTCTTAATACTTTAGTTATGTAACATGATTCTTCCCGGGTTCATGGCATCATTTTTGTTTGCTTTCCCTCTCAACAAACTTCGGATGGGCAGCGCACCGTAGGGTGAATTCTATACCTGTTTGCCAGTACTAAATCCTCAGTAGTCATACCACAAACCTAGCTCGTCTTGACATGGGGGGACAAAAATCCACAAGCGCATGTGCCTTGGCAAATAGTTAAGCCGCGCTAATAGAGTAATGATGAGTTTGGAACTATTTATCGCGTATGTGATTCGGTTTAGTAACCTTGCGCACTCCAACTGTTCCGATGTTGGGAAGAATGACTTTACACTTTCCCCGCTTATTGGTACACTTCTCTTGAAGAGAAGTATTATGTACTTCTGGTATTATTGATCCTCGCAACAGATTTGCGATTCCTTAAAAAGCTTTGAAACCAGTCATTAGCAGTACCACGTATACCAATTATGTAACGCTGGTCTAATGGGATATCATGACTAATGGTGTCAAAGCTGGGCTTTTGCTAGGTCTAGAAATACAGCGATAATTTTTTTTATCAATGTCCAAATTGCCATTTATAAACTTTGTTATACGACCAATGGCATCTTCCGTACTTTCCCTGACTGGAATCCATATTTGTTGGGAGAAATTATTTTATGTTGGTTAAGGAATTTGATCAATCGAGATTTCATACATTTCTCAAATATTTTAGAGATGTGGGGAAGAACAGGAGATATTGGTCTATAATTCGTAAATAACTCTTTATTCCCGAAGCTTTATAAATTGGGGTTATTACGGCAGTTTTTAAAACTTTAGGAAATTTTCCCCGTGAAAGACTTAAGTTTAATAGGTAAGTTAATGGTGTGGCTATACTTATCATGATTTTAACGCTAATACCATCATACCCATCAGAGGCATTATTATTATTATTAAGCAAATGGTGTATATAGCCCACAGTTTCTATTGGGGTTACTGGATCGCCTGGAAGATAGACTCTAATACTGTTTTAGGCTGACATTGAAAATTTCCCTAGGGCTGTCTTTTTGATTTCGTTGGCCATGCTTATACCTATATTTGAATAGTAACATTTGAATTCATTTGCAATTTTCCCCGGTTCCTCTTTTGAAATGAACGTCCTTTTCCTAAACGAAAGTTATTATAAATTTAACTCTCATTACAAAAAAACATTTGCGTTTGTTTAGTCTTAAAAACGAGCTGTACTACCGCGTAGTTATTGTTTTATAGGTATCTGCTAAATGGAACCTCTTACCCCTGCCTTACCTTCCCTTCTCTCAGCCTGTGAGAATTTCAAGGTTCGGGCGTACTAGTAGACGCCACTAAAGCAATGGCGGTGCAGTAATCCTTGATAGTTTTAAGACAAATTAGCCGGTCTAAATGCTAATGTTTTCTAATGAGAGATCATTTATTTGGTTTTTTTATAATTTTCCATTTATATTTAGAAAAAGGCCGTTCTCTTAAGGTTTAATGCTATTTTACCTAAAAAATTTCCTTTAAAGTATAGGTAATTAAGTTCAATTAAGGAGGAGTTTTACGACACTCACTTGGGTCTTCATTTATAGCGTCTTCACTGTTTTTGGAAAACGCTGACCACTCTTTCAATAGTTGGTTTGGATATCTCCCTTCAGCGTATGAGATTCTAAATGAAATAAATTGCGAAAAATCACACCTCAGTAATAAACACATAATGTATCCGCCTCGAGGCTTTTGTCAAGTGGATGTATTGTATGATCCCTGTGTATTCTAGCAAAAATTAGAGCATGTGGAAGGCATAGCCGATCGTTGTTCTTGATCTGAACAATACATTTCTTCTCCCTGGCAAAAGTCTCGAAGCTACAGATACCAATGGCTTTTCCTCGGCGAGCGCCTTGGGGCAACCTCACGCGCTGTATGTTTATTCCTAAAGGGCCGAGAAAAAACCTTGATCCTCCTTCCGAGTTATACGACTTATCAGCCACTACTTCTAGTATGAATCCAATATCTATTTGATCCCTTCTTCTAAAACTAAAGTCTGCGGTTTGAATGCCCGGATTACTAATGCTTGTCATTGAAATTGCAATCATGTCATCGGGTAAACAGTCGTCCAAAACGTATTCTAGGAAGTCGCTTACAGATTCGACGATGTTGTTGTTGAACTGTACTTCCATTTCCCATCCATCAAGATTAAAATTGGGGAATGACACTACCCCGCTTGAAAATACGTTTACACCTGGTGGTGCAACTAGCGGAAATGGAGGTGGAGGAGTAAGAGCACCACCCCCTAACTGTCCTTCCCCCAAATCCATTGACTCATTTTGAGATTGTGGGGTACAATAGCCGTCTAAGAAAGAAACATCGTCGTTTTGAAACGCCTCTTCCAGAGGGGACAAAGGAGGAAGAGGGCTATTGTTGGCCCTAGACTGCGGGGTAATGTTAAACATAGACGGGGGTGTAGAATAGTTTGTCAAGAACGTGTCATCGGCATTTAAAAAGGCTATTTCTAACGAGTCTGGAAAGTCGACTAAAAAACTATCAACTTCAATAGGGAGTTCAATTTCTACATTAGAGTTGGCCATTGCGATAATTTAAAAATACAAATACCACAAAATACTAATAATAAATCTGAATAGGCCTAAATAATAATACTAAAACACTAATGCTAAAACAATAAAATACTAAAACAATAAAACAGTAGTGTACTTATAAAAACTAAAATGAAAGTACTTATAAAAAATTGAATGTACTTATAGAAAAACTGAGTTTAAAATGAAATATCTGAAATACTAAAACACTTGTAAAAACCCAGTTAAAATGAAAATACTTGTAAAAAATTTAAAATACTAAGTTAAAAATACTAAAACACTTGTAAAAAATTGAAAATACTTGTAAAACTAAGTGAAAATACTAAAACACTTGTAAAATACTTGTAAAAAATTTAAAATACTAAAGCACTATGATATGGGCACGGAAAAACTCACAAGTTTTGTTTGGGAGCAGAAGATTTCTTGGCTTGCATCGACAGCGGTCAGAACTAAACTGATGAGTAGCCTAGAGTGATCCGCCCTTTTATACTTTCGTGATACAATTAGAAAAAAAATAGATTCCCCCCCTCAATGTCATAAACATGTCTTAACACGTTTGGTGCTAGTCAAAAAACTATCTAAATATAAATTCCATTGATAACAATACAACTGTTTCGACCACGCCCCCTATTAAGGTCCTAAACCACCTGGTGTGGGGTCCAATTAAAGAATTGACAAAATAAATTCTTTTGTTCAAGTTCAGCCCTCTTTTATGGCCATAGAAATCTTGGAATGACCCAAAAGGACAAAGGGAATAGATGCTTTTGTTCAAGTTTCCCCCCCCTTTTCAAGGTCATAAACCAACTTGTGGGGTGTCACAATTAAAGAAAAATAAATTCCCATGCATCTAAGGGGCCCGAGGTCATTCACCCCCCCCCCCATCCCTAAAAGCCATAAATCATTTTGGGGAACTCTCAAAGACCAAACTGAAAATAGGAATGATTTGAATAATTTTGATAAATTTATTTCAACACTTTAAACATTTGAAATGTTTTTTTTTCAAATGACGCGTTTCGTGTTGATAAAATGTAATGTATACGACTGTTTCCGTTCCGATGGATTATTCAATTCCCTATGTATTCCTATGGGATTTTAGAAATTTTAAATGACGCGTTTCGTGTGGGATAATGCAGTGAATGTTCAAAAACGTTTCACTTTTAACACGAAATGTGTTGATAAAAGCTAAGTAACACCCTACATTATCACCACTGAAAAGGTTTTGTCAAAACTGTAGTAGGTATAATAGTATTACAAAGAACAAATTTAGGAAAAAAATTATATTTATTTCGAGTTACATTTCAAGTTTTTTTTGACTGGTTCTAAAACTTTTTATAATTTAGAAACGTAATAAGGTATGGAATATATTACAACAATAGGATCTAACTTTCATGTCGCAAAAGTTCTTGAATAAACATTTCAATTATAGCTTTCTCGAGATTAACGCGTTTAATTCTTAGTACAATATCGTCATTCGGAGTAAGTGTTGTTGGTATGGGTTGGGTTGGCGGAATGACTTTATCTTTCTCCCACTCTTCTTGAGGGACATCTATGTACTTTCTGTTTGTTGGCATGTCTTTAGTCAATGGGTTTTGGATGAATATAGGCATGTTATTTGTTGGTAATCCTTGAAGTAATGGACAGTCTGCCTTGAATTTCTGATGCTCTTCGAAAACATTGTCGTTAGGTTCCCATCCTCGTAGCGTTAAGTCACAAAAATGGCATTTAACAGCGTCGGTCCCCGAACTTAAATAGTAAAACCCATGACGGGCTTGTTCTGACGGTTTTACAAACGTACTCGCAAATGCACCAAACGTTTCTAGACGTGTAATTTCTCGATTCATCTTATCCTGGCGGTGTCTAACAATCTAATGAGGTCCTGACCAAATCAGCCGCTATTTATATCCCAAATAAGGGGATGAAAGGTTAGATTGTAATGGATGCTGTTACTAAGCAGACGTTAATTCGCGAAGCTCTTTCAAAGCCAGGGAAAATAATGGCAGTTACTTTCATCCTAGTAACTGTATTCCTAGTTGAATTTGCATTTTGGTATTTTAAAAATATTACATTAATTTCGGGTAACGCAACAAAGACATAACATGTTTAGACTTGTCAGGATAATGCCTTCGGGGAAAAAACCTGGAAACAATTAAATGTTTCGTGGTAGGAAGAGTCACCAACTAACAAAGCAATAAATCCGAAAATAGTTTCCATTCATAACAATACAACATATTCGACCATGCCCCTAAACCCATTAAGACACGTCTTTATAGTAAAAATAAAAACGGATGGGGATAAATTCTTTTGTTCAAGTTCTGTCCCTTTTTATGGCCATAGACCCGGCTGAGCGTGGTTACGTATAAATAAAAAGCCGATGGAATGTCTTAACACGTTTGTGTAAGTCATAAATCACTCTAAATACAGATTCCATTGATAACAATACAACTGGTTGAGCCACGCCCCCTTTTAAGGTCCTAAACCATCTGGTGGGAGGCCAATAAAGGGCAATGAAAAAAGAAAAGCACCAGTCAATAAACCCTCAGTGTAATTATCAACCCCGCACTCAAGAAAATCACGCAATAAAGATCATTCTGTTGCCACCTTTGAAGCCGTAAAGACCTGTCGTAAGAATGTCCACCAAGATAGGTGATTACCGCGTGAACGCCCGTGTTAGACTAGGGGCTGAATGCTCTGCCTTGTTCGGGGTCAATGGTTACGAGCCAAGCCTACTTTTGACAAAAAAGGACGGAACTATTCTCACATCTCGGAAGACGTTTTGAAGGAATTTATGGAGGAGTGGACGGAGGTCTATTCAGCTATGGAAACTGGCGACTGGGGTAATTATCGTTACTTGAACTTGAAAATAAAAATAACCGTTATGGAGGGGAAGATAGTATTCAACGAGGGTAGCGTCTTCACTCTAACAAAGGCCGAAGCAGGGAAACTGAACGAGAAATTTAGTTTTATGAGATTTCACTTCAAGCATTTAAATGATCAAGCCGAAGTTATTAAATGCATGTACGAAGCTATTGTAAAACGCATGAATGATATATAACAGAAACATTATGTAAGTCGCGGTACTATATCACACAATGATTACGACCGTGTAAAAAATTTCCTAGCAGCGTGTATAGTTCCTTTGAGCATTTTCGAAGATTTTTGTAACTTAGTTCGTGACAAAAACTTGACGCGTAAGCTACAATTATATAATTTATTCTACATTTGCTTAAATAACGACGCGTACATTCGCGAATTAATTTTAATTGATTGTGTTCATTAAAAGTTTTTGACTAAAATTCTGATTCATAATTATAATAAGCCTAGAATAACCTACCATAATTCTATTCTTTTCAGGATCTACAATAGCATAAGCCTATCCCTACAGGTATCATACAAGTGACGTCATCAAAAATTCACCGTGACGTCATACCAATACACTAAAAATAAATTCAAATTTCCCGCCAACACCATAACGTGACGTAATCAATCCCCCCTCCAACAACATCACGTAACGTCATCAATTCCCCCCATCTCCCCCCAACCCCAGGTGTAGCCTTATAACCCGGGTTTTACCCCCCCAAAGGGGGGAAGGAAGGGGGTAAAACCTGGGTTATAAGGCTATCCTTACTCTCTATTTACGTTTTTCGGAAAAGGCCAAGTTGATTCAGGATGATCCTGTTACTTGTGCTAGATATTTTGACCACCGTTTTCGGGCTCTTCTTAAAGCTCTGCAAAAGCTAGGCCCTCTTGGTGTTATTGAAGATTATTACTTTAGAGTTGAAATACAGCAAAGGGGGTCTCCTCGTCAACATGGGTTGATATGGATTAAAGATGCGCCTAAGCTTAAAGATGACTTGTCAAATGTTAAAGAGGTAGAGGAATATATTGATAAAGTTATTTCTTGCGCTGGTAAATTGAACGATGATAATGGGGATTTGTTAACGTCATTGCAAATGCATAAACACACGACAACCTGTAGGAAGAAGGTTAATAATAGTTCAGTTTTTCGTTTTGGAATTCCATTTCCTCCCATGCCTAGAACTATTATTTATGATCCGAGTTTAAGAGAACCGGGTAGTCATGACGAAGAACTTCAGTGTAAGAACATTTCCATTAAATTGCGTGAGCTTTTTCAATCAAAAGAAAAAGAATTATGGGTAGATAGTTTTGAGGAGTTGTTGGAAAAGTTGCGATTAACTGATGATGAATATATTAAAGCTATTACGTATGACCAGGGTTGTTGATTTTTTTGATTTTTTCAAAAAAATCAAAAAAAAATCGATTTTTTTTATATAAATCGTATTTTTTTGATTTTAATTGATTTATTTGATTTTTTTGATTTTTATTGAACTAATAGATAGTAAAAAACCAACATGAAAACTTTTGAGTCAAAATTAACCAAAAGCAAAATAATCATGACATTTAAGCAGCTATTGGATATTATTACCATTCAAATGCTTGTAAAAAAACTAGCTTGACCGCTATTTCATTTCCTAGCCTTTCCTGCAAGACAAACTGGAGTTCTGGGAAAAACTTACATTGAAATATACCAAAACCATGATTTTAATTTTAGGTCTTTTCTAGTTAAGTTTCTTCTCGAGTTACTTAAACTAGTTCTTGGAATCTTAGAAAACATTTTTAAAAATAAAAATATATTCTTGATTTTAATCAAATGATTTTTTTTAAAAAATCGCTTGATTTAAATCATGATTTAAATCAAACTGATTTAAATCAAACAACCCTGCGTATGACCTTAAAAGGAAAGTGGTTTTATTGTGCCTCTGGCAAGCGAATATGGACATTCAGTTTGTACTTGATCCTTACGCTCTGGTTATGTATATCGTGTCTTATATAGGGAAATCTCATCGTGGTATGTCAATGCTTCTGCGTGAAGCTGCTAAACGAGCGCAGTCAGATAAATGCACGGTGAAGCAAAAGTTAAAGGTGCTAATCAGTTTTTGAACGCGCACGAGGTAAGCGCGCAGGAAGCGGCTTATAGTGCTTTACAAATTCTAGTCTCCAGGTGTAGTCGGGCTTGCACTTATGTTAATACAAATGTGCCCGAAAATCGTGTTCATATTCTCAAAAGCAAAGTTGAGCTTGAACAGTTGCCAAATGATAGTTTGGATGTTTTCGCTTCTGGAATCTTAGACCATTATGTTCAAAGGCCAGATGATTTAGAGGCAGTAACGTTAGCTCAATTTGCGGCTTGGTATGAATTTTCCAGAAGTCGTAGAGTTTAGAAAACTCAAAGTCTTAATGATGACGGTGAGAACGATGAAGTTCAATGAGGTAAATGGTTAAAACAGAAAAATGATTCAGGGTTCATTAGAAAACGTGGTCTTTCTAAAATTATACGGTATCGTAGAGTCAATTTAGTGAAAGATCCCGAGCAGTTTTATCGTGAACAAGTCATGTTATTCTCGCCTTGGCGTGATGAGAGTAGAGATATTTTGACAAAGGATGTAAAATCTGATTATGAGCTTAGACTTGAGATTATAACGGAATCTTTCAAGAATTTCATGATGAAATTGACGAAGTAGCTATTGAACAGGCTGTGAGAGATTTCGAAAGTGAAGCGATTGAAGCTGATCTTACTAATATCCAACATGAATTGGAGCATCAAAATGAGATAGATAGGTCTATTGCTGAAGATTCTGAATTTGTAATTAATACGGTGCAGGAGTCAATAGGAAATATTAACAGAGATATTCGTGATGGTAATGCGGAAAAAACTGTTGCTCCATCAGTCACGTTAGTTAATGATTCAGAATACAATGAACTTGTTAGAAAGCTGAATTTGAAACAGAAAGAAATATTTTATGAAGTTCTGCACCATATAAAGTGCAAAGAAACGCCTTTACGGCTATTTGTTACAAGAGGCGCTGGTGTTGGAAAAAGCGTTTTGATAAGTGCCATATTTGAATCTGTTACTACATTTTACAATAAGCAACCAGGGTCTAATCCCTCGAAGTTCTGCGATGCGCAGCTATATAGGTGGGGCGACTTTGCATAGTACCTTTTGTCTACCCGTTAGTCAATTTGCCGGAAGCATTTCCAGATTAGAAAGTGAAACTCTTCACAATTGTAGGTTGATGTATGGTCAAGTGAAATTGTTAATTATTGACCAAATATCAATGGTTGGTGCGAAAGCTTTTAACCGAATGAACTCGAGAATGCAAGAGATAATGGGTTGTCCAGATTATTTCGGTGGTGTTTCTGTATTGTTAGTTGGAGATTTTAACCAACTTTGACCCGTCCGGGATCGTTTCGCTTTTCAAAGTCAAAGTGATAGTGACAATCCATATGCGTCTTTAATTGGTAACCCAATATGGGAGGAATTCCAATTTAGTGAGCTTGAAGAAATTATGAGGCAAAAAGATGATAAGAGGTTTGCGGAATCTTTGAATAGAATGTCTGTGGGAACTATGAATCAGAATAATATTCACTTATTCGTAAATGTAGAAGTAAACAGAGAGCGTGTACCGCCAAAAGAATCGATACATCTTTTCCCTACTAACGTTGAAGTCAACCAATTTAACCAAGATGCTCTATTAAAAATGAGTACGGAAAAGTGTATTTCATTTTCAGTAGATGTTGTAAATGTTGATCTTAGTAGCGAAGATAAAAGTAACATTCTTTCCCAAGTTCAACCGTTAGCAACGTCTGATACGTATGGTCTTCCTAAAGAACTAACACTCGCTTGTGGTGCGAGATATATGATGACTAGCAACGTCGATACGTCTGATGGACTTACGAATGGTGCGACAGGTTGGTTAAGAAGGATAGAATACGGTACTAATAGGCTCGGGTAACAAATTCCGTTCAGAGTTTGGATTGAGTTTGCTGATGCTAATGTTGGGAAGTTGTTGAGACAAAAGTGTCTTGTACGAGCAGAATAACTATAACAGGACTTGGGCTTCTGTCGAAAAAGATATGAAGGCATTTAGTAGAAAATGGAGGCAAAATAATGTTTCAGTCTCTAGGAGAAAGTTTCCTTTGGTACCCCTAGAAGGGCTGTAAAAAAAACAGGACTCTAGGCATTTGACTAATAAATATTTAAGGGGCCATAAATTAAATACTGCAATCCTAACCTCAAAACAGTGAGCTCAACAGAAAAATGTCATACATTATTTTTCACTTTAAAACGCCCAGAGCACCCATAATTCTTTAGTTCAAATACCAATTTCTAGGGCCATAAATAATAACTAACGACATTACTGTTTTTTTTAAATATTTTTCGTAATAACTAATGATATTAGTTTGTTTTTTTAATAAACCATAAATAATGACAGTGTTTTTTTAATTAAATTTCATAATAATGATATTATTTGTTTGTTGGTTTTAAGTTTCATATTAAATAATGATATAAGTGGGTTTTTTTTTGCAATAATTGTCATAATAAGGGGGCTTTTATTTTTTAATTTCATAATAAATAATGACATTTTAGGGGGCTACTTAATTTTACAATAATGAAACTATTGGTTTTTTCTTAAGCTTCATAATAAATAAGGACATTAGTGGTTTTTTTTAAATTTCACAACAAATAATAATATTACTGAGTTTTTTAATTTCACAACAAATATTAGTAAGGTATTTTTTTAAAATATAATAATGTAATTAGTGCTGTTTTTTTTCGATTCAAAGACTTTTTACTAACTCTGTATTATAACGCGCTTGAGGCACTTTTCACAATAATACAGAGTATTGTCTTATATATTAAGATATTTTAGTTAACCAAACAATAAAAAAGAATATGGAAACAATAAATAAATTGACTAAAAAAATAACAGATATATTTATATATATATATATAAAATAAGAAAAATGGTGGTCGATGCTTGTTTGAATACTTTCTTGGGTCCCCTTACTGTTATTATCTTGCTCTCCGAGTGTGACGAATAAATCTCGAAACGCGCTTGCAATTTCATTATTATCAGTAATAAGTTGATCGCTATCCGTTGTTATGATAAGGTTGGTTTTGTCTCTTGCTTTTCTTCGTTCGTTGACTCCGTAAGTCTTTTTACTTTTGTAGGTCCAAGGGTGCATTACATCTCTTAAATTATTTATGATAGTAATGCTTGTTGTTCAGACCCTTTCTGAGATCTTTCGAGAACCAGCTGGGATATTTGTTACACCGCTTTCCAAATTTTGGTATTGTGGCATCTAAAGCGGCATTTACAATTCGCTCGAGTGTCTACACGGCGGCATTCGGGTCATTCGCATTCAAGAGACTCGACCAGAAGCATTTTATAAAGATTAATATAATTTCCCCTTTTAAAATTATATTTCTTGATTTTGTTTGAATCTAACAGTGTTTCATAGCGTTCTACAGATACCGATAAGGATAAAAGTAGTGGAGGATGGAAAACATCAACAAACAATATGGGACTAGAGGGAGTGTATCCAAGTTTATAGCTAAATCATTGTAGTTCGTGATAGCCAAGTCCAGAATATTTCCAGAGCTATTGCAATATTTATTTTCTTGTGCCAAGCCCAGCGCGCACATTAATTTCATAAGAAGTGATATTTTTTTTTAATTTCATAATAATGATAATGGTGGATTTTTTATTTCACAATATTAGTGGGGTTTTATTGTACTATGGACATTAAATATAAATTTATGGTCTTTAGGGGAAAATTTACACCCATTTAAATAAATAATGTTTCCCCATTATAAATAATTACACAAAATAAATAAAATCGCCCCATTTTACATACAAAATTTACGATTAAAATACGTCCCTTTCGTCGTCTTCGCAGTCTTGGCTTTTTGAAGTACTTTTACGATTAAAATACGTCCCTTTCGTCGTCTTCGCAGTCTTGGCTTTTTGAAGTACTTTTACGATTAAAATACGTCCCTTTCGTCGTCTTCGCAGTCTTGGCTTTTTGAAGTACTTTTACGATTAAAATACGTCCCTTTCGTCGTCTTCGCAGTCTTGGCTTTTTGAAGTACTTTTACGATTAAAATACGTCCCTTTCGTCGTCTTCGCAGTCTTGGCTTTTTGAAGTACTTTCGATTGCGTCCTCATTTTTACGATCTTCGTTGAGTGCTTCCTTGCCCATGTTCTCTTTCTTATTGGAGAAATCGTTGTAACCGTCAAAAGGAGCAAACTTTCACCAGTGGATGCTGTCGTGTTTGATGCCACATTTTCCTGCTAAATGGTAAATAAATTTAAATTATTATTTCTTCCCTTCCATATATGGCTTTAATGTACGAAAATAAAAATCCTGTTTTAATAGTTCCTTTGAGTGACGTTGTTCAATGTTGTAATGTTTTCTTGTTTCCTAGCTTAACTTGTTAGAATTTCTGCTTTAAGAACGTATTAGTTCTTAATCTAATACTAATTAGTCTTAACGTAAATACTCGAAGATGTTTGTGAGAAGGTAAACATTAAGTCATTACTGATCTACATCCAAAGGCTCTCTGCTGGTATTTTCAGAGAGGACTGTTTATTGTCTATTAAGGAATGGCGAGCTAGCGGCCTCTAGCGGCTTATTGATACATCTTTCCCCTCAGATAATTATTCATTCTATCATTATTATTTAACATTTTGCCATTTAACATTTTCTAAATTTACTTTAAACAGAACGAGTATTATTCATGCTATTATTATATTTAACGTTTCGCCATTTAACATTTTAGGAATTTAACATTTAATATTAGTTGCTTAATTTGTTTTTAAACTCAATTGGTTAATTAACTTCTAAAGATTAAGTCTCTTTACTGGCTTGGGGACTCGAGTAGATTTTCTGACTATCTTCGGTGTTGTTGTTTTGTCCTTTTCGGGACTTCGGTTCGCAGCCATTTCTAACGGTGGTGAATAAACTTCTATTGTTATACTAGCTGGGGAACTCGGTGTCGTAACTTCCGGAAGTAAATCCCTTGGATTTCTTTGATTTGAGTGGTTGTGATGGCTCTAGCTGGCGTCTTTTGGTTTGCTGTTAGGTTAAGCCTTATTGGCGTTTCGCTGGCTGTCTTCAGAAGACCTGGCTCTAAGACGTGGCGAAGTTGACGTCGATTACGTCGCATAGTGTTTCCATCGCTTGTTTCAACTAGATAGGATCTCGGCGTTGTTTCTTCTAGAACGACCGCTAACGCCTTGTTGATTTCTAATTCGAACTTTCATTCCCTTGTCGAACCTGGAAAGTTCTTTCCCTTTAACCCTTTAACCCTTTGGCTCTGTTTCTTTAATTCCTCATACCCCTCAGATAAAGGACGGTACTCGGGATGGCGTGTTTTCAGGCTACGTCCCATGAGTAGTTCCACGGGCGACTTCCCGTGGTCTTGAGGGGTGTTCCGAAAACTGAGCAGTCCTAGCTCGTAATCGTCGTTGGAATCTAGCGCTTTCTTTAGCAACCTTTTAGCTATTTGTTCGCCCTTTTCAGCTAACCCATTGGATTGCGGGTACTTTGGGTTAGATGTAACGTGTTTGAAACCATACGACCTTGTAAACTTTTGGAATTCATATGAATCGAATGGTACGTTATCCGACAGAACTTCTAGCGGTATCCCATGTCGTGCAAACACCTTCTTCAAAGTGTTTACGACGGTCGTGGCTCCAAGCGACCGAAGTTCATCCACCTTCAAGTATTTGGAGTAAGAGTCAATGACTACCAGGTAATCCTTGTTGTGACAATGAAAAATGTCCGTACCGACTCTTTCCCATGGATTCTGCGTCGGCTGTCGCATCATTAGCGGCTCTTTTGACTGGGCGTATTGATATTTGTTGCAAGTAGAGCAGCTTTTGCAATAGCTATCGATGGCCTGGTTTAGATTGTTCCAGTACAGTGCCTGTCTTGCTCTTCGCCTGCACTTCTCGATACCCTGGTGTCCATCATGGATGATGGCAAGCATACGCTCTTGTAGCGATTTTGGTACCACTATCCTGGACCCTTTTAATATTAGCCCGTCCGCTTCTGTTAACTCTGCTTTCATTGTTACATAGCTTGCGGTGTCTCTGTCCGCCGTTGTCCAACCTGTTCTGATTTGCTCTTTGACCTTTTGTAGTACTGGATCAAGTTTAGTTTCTTCTTTTATCAACTCCATCATACTTTGACTGATTGGTAGCGATCTGATGACCGAATTGATGTGAACTTGCATTTCTTCCATGGTTTCTTCGCATAGATCATTTTCTGCCGCGATAGGTAGACTTGTCCTGGAAAGAGCGTCGGCGACTACCAATTACTTCCCTGGTTTAAACTCCATAGTATATTGGTACGTGTTTAGTTTTAAGAAAAGTCTTTGCAGTCTAGGTGGTACTTCCGCCAAAGCGCGTTTGACCATCGAAACAAGTGGCTTGTGATCTGTTTCCAATAGAAACTGTCTGCCATACACGCACGTGTGAAACCTGTGACATCCGTACACAAGGCCTAGACACTCTTTTTCTATTTGTGCATAGCGCGTCTCAGCGTCGGTAAGCGCTCTGGAGGCGTACGCGACAGGCTTCCAACATCCATCACTGGTCTGCTGTAGCAAGACCGCTCCAATTCCGCTGTTCAAATTTTTGTAGGTAAGCTAGGTTCATAGAATTGTAAGACTGGCTTGCTTGTCAAGGCGTCCTTGACATACTACCATTCTTCCTCATGTTGAGGCAAAAGCTGTAGATCCGTGTCCGCTTTCAGCAAAGTGCGGAGATACTTTGTGTTGGTTGACTAGTTCGGGATGTATTTACCCACAACGTTAACTAGTCCGAGAGCTCGCTGCACTTCTGCCTTTGTTCGCGGAGTGGATATGTTCTTGACAGCTTCTACTTTCTTCGGATCTGGTCTCATGCCCTCCTTTGATATAATCTCTCCCATGTAGCCGAGCTCCGTTGCGCGGAATACGCATTTATCGGGATTTAGCGTGGCGTTAGCTTTTTCCAACTGTTGTAGAGCTGCTCGTAACTGACGATCATGGTCTTCCAACGTTTTTCCCCATACCAGAACACCATCGTGGATTGCTCGCGCCTGTCTGACATTATCGAAAATTTGGCTGAAGACTTTGTAGAATATTTCGGGAGCGGATGATATACCAAATGGTAATCGGCGAAAACAATACCGACCATACGGTGTATTGGACGTTGTTAGCAATTGGCTACTTTCGTCTAGCGGTATCTGATAGAAACCAGACGCGGCGTCTAACTTCGAGAAATAGCACGCTCCCGCCAATTCCGCTTGTATTTCTTCCTTTGTAGGGATTTGATTGTGCTCTCTTCTGATGTTCTGGTACAGTAGTTGTGGGTCGAGACATAGTCGCAGCTTAGGTTCTTCCTTTACCTGCCCCTGGACCGTTTCTTTGCCTTTCTTTTCAATAATAACCAAAGGACTGACCCAACTGGTGGACTCATCAACCTTCATGATGATTTGACGCTCTTCAAGCCTTTGAAGCAGGGTTGTTTGATTTAAATCAGTTTGATTTAAATCAAGCGATTTTTTTAAAAAAATCATTTGATTAAAATCAAGAATATATTTTTAATTTTAAAAAATGTTTTCTAAGATTCCAAGAACTAGTTTAAATAACTCGAGAAGAAACTTAACTAGAAAAGACCTAAAATTAAAATCATGGTTTTGGTATATTTCAATGTAAGTTTTTCCCAGAACTCCAGTTTGTCTTGCAGGAAAGGCTAGGAAATGAAATAGCGGTCAAGGTAGTTTTTTTACAAGCATTTGAATAGTAACTATATTCAATAGCTGCTTAAATGTCATGATTATTTTGCATTTGGTTAATTTTAACACAAAAGTTTTCATGCTGGTAATTTACTATCTATTAGTTCAATAAAAATCAAAAAATAAAAAAAAAAGATTTTTTTGGATTTTTTTGAAAAAATCAAAAAAAATCAACAACCCTGCTTTGAAGCTCCTTCGCTAGGCCTTCCTTGAGTGAAAACGGTACTCCCCGTGGAGGTACAACAACCGGTACGGCATTTTGTTCTAGTTGTATATTGCAGGTGGTTTTCAAACAACCTATACCCGTGAATACCTTCAGAAATTCTTGCAGCATCTTACGACGAAACTCTTCCTGCCGGTCATCGTCCGTATTTACGCGGCTTACAAGACCCAGCTCCTCGCAGGTCCTAGAATCGGGACTAAGTTGGCTTTTACTAAGAAGAACTTGGTTCTGAAGATACGGTCCTTAAACGTTATGTCAGTTTCAAATGATCCAAATGACGCAATTTGAGATTCGCCATACGCAGTTAAAGTTGTTTTACCTTTTTCTACGGTGGGCCTTGGCGTTATAAGGTCGAAAACGTGAACTGGGAACAAATTCGTTTGGGACCCCGTGTCTACTTTGGAGGGTACAACTATATTTTGGACGGATAGTTGTTCCATCCAATCCCTTAAAGTCTCTAGGCTGGTAGCAACAGCTGCTCCGATAAAGAAATCATCTTCATCTTCTACTTGTACGTCGTGTATCCTGCCTGTGGCTTTACTTTTCCAAGCGTTGGCAAAGTGACCTCTACCTTGACATTTGTAATATTGATTATTTAACACTTGACACTTGAGTCGCTCGTGGCTGCTCTTACAACGATAGCAGTTTCGTATTATCCCTTGGCCCTGGAACTTTTCGTTTGGTCGATACCCAGAATATTTCCCTTGGTCTTGGTTTTAACCCCCTTTGGGCTGCCTTTTGTTTCCGCCCTTTTTTGTTTGCCTTTGTTAACGGCATTTACTAGCTGATTTGTCGCTGAAGATCCCTAGTCCGTTAAAGATTTCATTTGTTGATCCAGAGTCTCTGACGCTTGACAAATCGCCATCGCCTTTGCTAAAGTTATATCTGTTTTAGCTAGTAATTGTTTACGAACCCTGACTTCATGTACGCCCGCCAATATTTGACCTCTTATTATAGTCTTTGTGAGCCTGATAATTACAGGACTGTACGCCACGACGTATTGTTTGATTAGTTCTCCTTCCTTTTGTAGACGGCGCCGGAACACGTAACGGTCATGAGACTCATTTCCTTTTGGCGTACAGTAAGCCTTAAACAAAGCGACCACGTTATCATAAGTGCGCTCCGCTGCAGTGGCAAATGTAAACTGGTTATAAATGTCAATAGCTTCTTGGCCAGCAATCGTTAAGAACAACGAAAGCTTTTGCTTATCGGAGCGAGCAGTAGCAGGTTCCGTAGCCATTTCATAAAGTTCAAAGCGCTGGAGAAATACCCGCCATGTGTGTGCTGGGCATTCCCCGACCGTAACCGTACCTCCGAAGGAGACTTTACATGTTCAGCCATACCGTTTCCTCGGAAAAACAACAAAGAACGACGGCACGAGGACCGAGGCTTAACAACGTGGAAGCCAGGAGTCTTGAGAACGAAAACGTGTGAATAAGACAAATTCTGGCGCCATGTAATGTTTTCTTGTTTCCTAGCTTACCTTGTTAATTGCTTTAGGAACGCATTAGTTCTTAATCTAAAACTAATTAGTCTTAACGTAACTACTCGAAGACGTTTGTGTGAGAGGTAAACATTAAGTCTATATTGATCTACATCCAAAGGCTCTCTGCTGGTATTTTCAGAGAGGACTGTTTATTGTCTATTAAGGAATGGCGAGCTAGCGGCCTCTAGCGGCTTATTGATACAAATGGCCCGTAAAAGTTGTTCGTTTCAGTTCATAACTGTATCTTCATCACTGGATGAAATGTCATTCTGGTTGTAGTACACCGAGGAGCTTAATTGACTTCGAGGAACAGTTAACCGACTTAGAGCAGCGCCTACGCTCATTTGACTATCGGGAACGCTCATTTGACTTTCGGGAACGCTCATTTGACTTTCGGGAACGCCCATTTGACTTTCGAGAACGCTTTTTTGACTGAGGGAGTCACTTTTTTGGCTGAGGGAGTCACTTTTTTGGCTGAGGAAGTCACTTTTTAAACTAGTTCCTTGATTTGCAGAAGCAGTTGAAAGACCTGTTCCTTGACTATAAGAAGTAGAATGTTCACGGTGAGAAATGAGAATTTCACATTCGTTGCCTTCAAGAGTTATCACACTTATATTTTGACGCCTCGAACCAGTAGATGTCACATCACGTGTATATGGTAGTTCACGACCTCCTCAACTTTTAGAAACCTCATTCGCACAACTATATTTCAAGTGGCCAAAACCATCACAAGAAAAACACCTTTTGCGAGACGTTGTAAATGATGAAATTTGCCAGTCTTCATTTTCTCTATACTGGCTTTTGAAAATCTTTGTTAGTTGAAGTTCGGTTAACGTTTGGGCTGTCGTTAGTGAAAATTTTAGCGTTCTGAAAGGAATGTTTGCTCCAAATCCAAACAAGGTAATTGTTCCCAACGAAAGAATTGATTCATTAGATGTTATTAACACTTTATGTTTATGGAATTTTTTGTTTTCGATTTGGAGATCCACTAGTGTTGTTCCAATGCAATTGCTCACATGATCACATCTTCTACCGATTTGATTGATTCGTTTAAACGCTGGAATGGTGCGTCACTCAATGTTTCCCAATGTGGCAATTTAGAATAATAACGATTGGTGCGGACAGTACTGTCACACGCTGTTCTTGAGGTTCCTACATTCACTCTGACCAGATATGGAGGTTTTTCCGTTCTATAGGCAAAGGAAAATTATTATTAAAGATAGAACATTAACATTTTAAAGGTGTGCAGTTGGCTTTAAATTGAGCAAACACAAATAACTATGTTAGTAGGTGTTTACAGGGCGTGGATAGCCGTTTAAGGCTTAGCACAAACTTATTTAGTTAAAGCAATTGGAACTTTTGTATAAGTGAATGTGCCTGGTTTAGTTTTGGGGAAAAAAAAGTGGAAGTACAAAACTCCTTCTTTAAAACACGATTGTGTAAGAACGGATACCATAAATAGTTAATGGGGCAAGATATTGTATTAAGAGGTAGAAATATATGTGGTCAGCATAAATAGCACTGTCATACACAGTTTACACCCATGGAGAATTCATTCTATTTACACCAGGAGGCCGGGCTACCTGGAGGACAGAAAGCCGGCCGCTTTTGAGCTCAAGATATCCTGACCTTCTGGTGTAAATAGTTTGAATCCTCCATGAGTGTAAACTATGTATGACTCAATAGGAGTCGGGCAACCCTGACCTAAACTGACAAAGACAGAAGCCAAATGTTCTCGTGTTACCGTTAAATGTCAATAAAAATATTGGGCAAATCTAATTAACACTTTAAAACTACATGCCTTAATATGAAAGCCATATCTGAATGAAACTGGGATTCTCGAGTGTAATTCTGATTCTTGACTCCGGCACTTCGTGAATTCGGGATTTGATGGAAACTTTGCCTCTTGACGGTAGCTCTGCTCGTTTTCGGTAATTTCAATCATTGGTCTTAAGTGGAATACAATTGTCCAGACTATACCGTGAATTGTGAATGCGGTCCGGAAATAAAGAACACTTTGCTCAGATTGGGAAAGTGTTCTCGCAGTCTATTGGGGTGTAACAAAAACAGACAGACACACAAACAGATATCATGATAATAGAACCTCTTAGTGATGAACGTCACAGAAATAGCTGCTATATTGGCTTGATATGAGAACAATATTGTCTGATATCTGTCCATTATCAGTTAGTCCAATATGGTCTCAATATTTGTCCCATATGGGTTCGATATAAGTCCCATATAGTCTCGATATTAGTCCAATAAGGGCTCGATATAAGTCCAATATCGGTTAAAAATTTTGTCCAGTGCGGGCTTGATTTTAGTCCAATATCGGCTTGTTATTAGTTTAATATGGGCTTGCTATTAGTCCAATATGGGCTTGCTATTAGTTCAATATGGCCCTGATGTTAGTTCAATATGGGCTTGATATTAGTCGAATATGGGCTTGATATTAGTCCAATATTGGGCGGTACGAGTTAATTTTTGTCCACTTGCGTTAAATATGGATATTATCCTGACCATTTCTGGATTATAGTTGATCCCTTAATTGATGATTCTGGATCCAATTATGGATGAGACTCCAAATCTGGCTTATCATTCGATCGTCCCTTTTTGGACACAAGTTACGTTATCCAAAAATAGACGAAAAACTGTGCTGTCTCAGAGTCAGCCGTTTGGATCTATTTACATCCAATTTTGTAAAACATTTTTTAACAGTGTTCAATGCTTTGAATAAAATGTAGTTTTATTCCCGATAATCCCTACGAAGAACATTTAACACATTTTACAAATTGAAACTTTATTAAAGTTGGGCCCCAAAAAAACATACCCTTCAGCTTTGATGAAACAGAGACGTACACAAAATCAACAAATAACGAAATCAAGACTGAATAAAATGCACCAGAAAAACCGATAGAAAACATTGAAGAAATTTATCATAAGTTTAGTGTTAAAACTAACGATATTGAAAGATTATTCTTGGAACTTTACGTTAGAAGACAGGTTAACGCTTTGCATACTAAAAAAAATTTAATGACTTACGTATGATTTAAAAATAATATTAAAATTTATCTTCTTCCTTAAGAAGATAGAAGGAATTATTTTAGAATAAACCAAATGCATTTTAGAATGAAAATTGAAAAATTATCTTTAATATTAGAACTTATACTTTTAAAGAAAATAAATAATTTTCAACTTTATAAAACCATTATAAACCTACACAATTAGAAACCATTAAAAATTTACACAATCATCCTTCGTTAATTTAATAAAAAAAGGCAAGAAGAGACAGAGAGAAAAAGGGGGGACGTGATGAAACCCATACACACGTGCTCCCTATACAGGCGTCTATACTCTCATTTGTAGAACAATTCGATCGTTTATCTAGCGTTACTAGTTACGTTTTTGAAAACAACAGCGTGACACTTTGCATGGCCTTTTTATCAGCGCAATCTCAAAACGACCATGTTCTGTATATGTATTTTAGCACGCATACAAAACTAAAGCAACTAAATACTGGTTGCTTAGCAACGAACGACTCGAATTCCCAAAACAGTCGACCCCCCTCATCGATCCCGAAAGGAAGGCCTATTATTGTTCCTGTAATTTATTTTTAATATGGTTAACAGCTTTAGGTCTTTCTTGGTATCAATGGGGACAATCATAGCCCAAATTAAAAGAAACAATTCAAAGCGAAATCTAGGAAAAAAAAGTTCAAACAAATGATTTTCTCAGGATTCCTGTCAAATTATTCCTTTGAGTGCTACGGCGCAACTTAAGAAGGGACCAAAATACTTGAATGCATTCTAATTAATTCTTTTGCAATTGGTTGTCCTAAAAAACGGCGTCCAATTCGTTAAGAAAATAAAAAGTCATAATGCACGTCGAAACCGCAAAACACTTTAGAGCATCCTCCATGGCAGTAAGTTTAAAGCATAACATGATTTAATACTGTTCAAAGGTAATGTTACTAGGTGAATCACAAAGACTATCTTGAACTAAGATCATTCACTAGATTACGTCTAGTCGTTGTCTTTCACACACTTAATTTTTTTACCAGTTTTCACCATTTGTTATTTTGAATTCACAAGGAGAGAAAACTGGCTACATGGTTAAATTACTGCATGTTTTACAAATATTTGACAATATCAAGTAAATAACCGATGAACGATATCCAATTACATTTATTTTCGATTTAGAAAAATGCATTAATCAACACGGCATATGCGGAAGTAATAAAGCGAGCAGATGCGACCCCAGATTTGTCTTACCAGACATTTGGAACTTTAACAGCAAACGACAACACTCATTCAGGTATTGAAAATCGACAAAAATTTATCATTTCTACGGATATGCTTCACTGGAATATTGTCAAGGCCCGGTACGCAAAGACAGGAAATTGCAAAATGAAACTAAGCAAATCTTTAATGGTTACCTACCGGGTGTTGTATTACAAGAAAAACATATCGGAAACTCTCATTAAGACCATAAACAGGAGGTTTGTGTCTCCTTTTAAAGTTATAGGTTTATGGTTCAGTTTGTTTCAACATATTTGTCAGGTTGCGCCAGTTGACCGAAGGTGATTGCTTCGAGGATCTGAACCCGTCTTTGAAAAACGAATTGCATCCCTGTCAGAGAACGGAAACTCCTGATGCGTTCGTCGTCGTCAACGTTTCCGCTTTTATGGTCATTTTTCGCGTCTGTCTCTTCGGATTCTGCGCATCCTTCATTACTCTTGTTTTCGAAATATACGTCGAAATGTTAAAAGTAATTATTATAGCACCCTAGTTTATTGGAGTCTGACCTATGGACCGGCATTACCACTCCAACAAGAAGAATAATGTCTACAAAAGCATATCTATGACCAAAAATTGCTTTTTGACCATTCTCTGGTACACTAAAAATGTTCAACTACAGCACAAGTTTATAGATGAAATTCAGCCGCTTCATGGTCCATCACAGAAATTCATACAAAAAAACAAGAATTTCATATAAGGTCCTTAAACTGCGGTCCGAAAGCTAAAATCATATTTTACAGTTAAAAGACTAAGTAAATTCCACAAATGACCTGTTCCTTTTTAAAATAATCCAAAAGCTACAATTAAAGCACCATGGATCCAAATTTTAAAAGCCAGAAACTTTATCATTGCCAACCCGAGAATTAAAAACCATTATTTCAGCTCTGTTTCCATTAGAATTGATGTAAACAAGATTAGTTTTTCGAAAGGGAATAATTTTTACTCGTCCCACATATAAAAAGTAACCCAACAAAGGCTGGGAAACGAGTTTTGTAAGACTGCCCTTTTAATCCCTCGCATTGCTGCACTAGTAATGCGTAAATCGATAGAGTCAAGCTAATTTAAACTCAGAATCAAAATAATACTGATGTTTAACATTTAGTAGTGAGGGCCAAATTGAGCACGAACCCAAATACTCAGGACTAAGATAACATGTATTATAAGATTGTGGATTTTTTCTCAAAAGACTGCACGGATTAGAATGAAAATTGAGAACTAATTTAAGAATAGTAAGTCTTAAGCATTTAAAAGTAATATAATTTGTTATACGCGTCAAAAACTAATGAGACTGAAAACTTGTTTCTTAGCAACGAACAACTTCCAAAAACAACACGAACTACAATGTCAAATTGAGCACTAATTTACTAATAGTAAATAGTGAGCATTTAAAAGGAAAATAATTTGTTACAATCGACGAAAACTAAGGAGACTAAAAACTAGTTGCAAAGCAAAGAACTACTCGATTTCCTAAAATAGTCGACAAGGCATTGATCCCGAAATAAGTTTTTCCTCCAAGGAAAGGTAGAACCATTATGGTTTCAACGGGATACACTATTCACTCCTGGATCAAATTAAGAGTAAAAGGTACCTTCGCATACGAGCGCTATGTGAACACTGAAAGCGGTAGTTGAACTTCTGAAGAAGATTGAAAAACTCAGTTTGAGCGTGGCCTTTCGCATACTGGATTCACGCGTATACTATTCCGGTAGGCCGTTCTAGATAAGAACCCACACCCTTACGTAATGTTAAAGAAAAATTTAACAGATTTTAGGCTTAACGTCCAATAGAAAAAGCATGGGATTTTTGGTGGTCCACTACATCGAATTACTATGAAACTACAGCGAAGTTAAGATTCGAAACACTTTTGAATTATCAAGCAACTATAGAATGTTGATTTTCTGAAGTTTCATTAAGAGAAATTAAGTCTAAGTATTTTTTAAGTATTTCTTTAATTAATTAATAAATCATGGTATAACCGTTACATATTACACTGTTTGAATATTATTTTGTCCATCCTCCAACGGGCTTGTGGCGCATCTGATAACGCGTATGACCACGGGGCAGAAGATTGCAGGTTTGAGTCCTGGCAAGCTCGGTGTTTATTTTTAAACAAGATCTTTTATACATCATAAAAGAAATAATCCTGTAAATACAATGTTTGGATAAGTTTTTTTATTGCAAAGTACGGGCGTGTAGCGTTATTGATAACGCGTTTGCATTTGACGCAGAAGTTTCCAGGTTCGAGTCCTGGCAATTTAGTTGTCTATTTTAAAATTCTTAATATGTTATAGAAGGGACAATTCTTAGATAACAATGTTTGGATAAGGTTTTTTTGTAATACGAAGTACGGGCTTGTTCCTTAACGGATAATGCGTCTGCTTACGGAGGAGAAATTTCCAGGTTCGAGCCCTGGCAAGCACGTATAGAAGATCTTTTATACATCATAAAAGGAAAATTAATCACAATATTTGAATAAGTTTTTTTGTTAAACGAAGTACGGGCTTGTGGCGTAATGTATAACGCGTCTCCCTTTGAAGCACAAGATTCCAGGTTCGAGCCCTGCCCCCCTCGTTGTTTGTTTTTAAAGAAGATTCATAGTATATTATAGAACGGAAAAATTCAAAATTTCAACGTTGAATTTTTCTCACCAGGACACGGGCTTTTGGCGCAACGGATAACGCGTCTGCCTACGGAGAAGAAGATTCCAGGTACTAATGCACGCTAGAGCTCTGTTTACTTTTGTAGAAGATTCTAAGTACATAATAGAAGTGAAAATCCTAATATAACAATGTTTGAATAGCATTTTGTTTAGCGTGAAACGGGATTGTGGCGCAACGGATAACGCGTCTGCACACGGAGCAGAAGATTCCAGGTTATATTTCAGGCTAGTTTGGTATTTATTTTTAATGGTATTTTATACATTATTAAAGAAAAAGTCCTGTTCTAGAGAGCCGGGGTGCACATCAAACCCGCGCCCTCCTATATATTGTTAAAGAAAAAATTCACAGGCTTAGCGTCCAGAAAAAGCATGGCTTTTTGGTGGTCCATCATATCGAATAACTAAGAAACTACAGCGAAGTTAAGGTTCAAAAAACTTTTGAATTATCAAACAACTATTGAACGTTGAACTTTTGAAGTTTCGTTACGAACAATTGAGTCTAAGTATTTTATTTTAATTAATTAATAAATCCTGGTAAAACCCTTACTCGCTTCACAAAGTCAGTTTAAGATGTTAGCTACTTCAAAGCTATTATTCCTAATTTTCCTTCTGGTGCGTGCTCTCAAGTTGATACATAACGCTTTCATATTATAATAAGTTACCACCCGCCTAAGAATGGTAAATTAAGATACCACTCGCCTGCCAATTGTAAATTAAGATACCACTCGCCTGCCAATTGTGAATTTAGATACCACCCGCCTTCCAAATTATTTAAACTTTCCAATAAAATAATGACAGACACCTTATTTTACTGGTATTGGATTTATTTCCTATAAATTATTGAAATAAAAAATTACTTATCTCAGATTTTTCAACAACTCCATATTTCTAAAACATTTTATCATGAAATGTATTTTCTCATGGAAGAACGTGTCCTATTTGGTATCTTTCCATTGCGCAGAATTCCATTAGACCGAATCCCACTAATGTTTTTAATGATTTCGCCCAACGCCGGGTTAGGTATTTAAAATCCAAACGACTATATTTGTCGAAAACAGCGACCCCAAAAATGTTATGTAGTTTAATTTCTGTTAATGTCGGTTTTTAATGAAAGCGTTTTAAATACATTTTTACTGACTTGGAAACGCCCTTATTTGGTTAAGCTAGGTTAGTAATATTTTATAAATCACTTAACAATGTTACGCCTTTTCCAAAATATTGATGTTTATCTTCATTGACTTCTCAAATAATATGCCTTTTCCAAAACTTTACTGGTAGGTTAGGTTTGGTTAGGAGGACATCTCTTCTTCTTTGGAGCGGTTATACACTTCAAGTATATTAAAACGGATGGCTTAAAGTATTTTCATGATGAATATAACATAAAATATAAATAAATATTAGCAATTGGTTTTATTATGTCATATTTTGCTGATTAATTACTAATTTGTTCTTATAATCCTTAGTTTTAAAATAATAACAAAGTAGTTTTACTGATGTCGTGTCATTTCCTAATTGAGTATTTTTGTGCCCCTAAAAATTTAACTTTTCAGTTTATAGTGGCCAGCTGAAGGTTTGCAATGCGGCCTATCTTCGTTATGAAGAGCCATAGCAGAACATGAAGCTCTGACTAAATGATTCTCTGTTGGTTCCTTATACACAGGCTTGACTACTTTAAAATGGCAAAACTCTTGAAATATTATGGGTCCACGAGTTTTTACTATTCACTATGAGTTTATCCCATTGTAGCTTCAAATCAGTTGCAGTTGCATCCTCAAGAGATTCTACACTATAATTTTATGTAGTGAAACAGCTAAACAGTGTTTACATTTTCAGCTTAATCCTGCAGCAGAGACTCAATAGTGAATTCTCCTTTCCATCAGAAGTTGCAGAGGTTAACGGTAATAGTATATGCACTGCACCTTTTACTCAATGTAAAGGGATCCACCTGTAAACAAGCCCCACGCTTAGTGTGTCCATTATTATTATTATTATTATTATTTATCTTCACCTTTCAATTGACAGATTATTTTATGATGCTGAGCCCCTTGAAAATCGCTTCTTTTCTTTTCTTAAACCCTAGCTCTCTACGGTTGTTAAGCCTCGGTCGTCTCAACTTTGTATGCTGCATAATATGACGTGCTTGCACTTATGAAAATATTCTAATGACCTTCCATTAGACATCGTTTTCGATCTCCGTTGTAATCCGTGTATTTATAAAATCCAAACAATGATATCTTAAACTTGTCAACTTTTTAAATACATAATTCTTAAAATTACGCTATTATTGTTATTGATAAACAGATCGTACTCCGTTGAAGCGGCCATTTTGAAAATACTACAGCACCCTTATATTCAGTGTCGATACTCGATAGAGAATTAGTTCAGTTCAGATTTTTACCATTCGTAACCAGATCCTAGTCAAGGACCCTAGGACTGGTTGGACCGAGGTGAACCAAACATTGCAAAAAAATTAGCGCGAGACAAGATTGGGCCAGAATTCACCACGTGGATTCACGTTCACGGTTCATCCATAAAATTTAACCAGAAGAACCCTTTTTACTTCTGATTTATCCCTTATTTTCGTCCGTATGTTCCCTTGTCCAGTCAAGGACCTTGCGTCGGTTAAAGGTAATCTTCAAGGAAGTTTTAATACTCTTGATTAAACTTTTGAGCCGTATTAGGCTTTTATTTAGTTTTTGTTATCATTTTTTGTACATAAACTGTACTAATAACTTTCACTTTCATTAAGGTATTTTTTCATATCGTTTGATTATTTCTCTTTTTTTACCTCTCCGAGTGACGTATGTCACGGAGAGGTTCTAATTTCGACGTGTCTGTGTGTCTGTGTGTCTGTGTGTAACACCCATGTGACCGCGTTCGCAGTTTCCAAATCGGAGCAAACGTGTTCGCCATTTCCGAACTGCTTTCACAGTCACGGAAATGGCTCCTCTACTTGAGTTCTCACACCACCAGAGAGAATTTAGAAGGGGAGTGGAAGGCCCCCCCTTTGACTCTATTAAACGTGATGACGCCCAAACAAGATGTCGCGTTGAGCTTTTTGGGGTAGGCGAGTTTCCGATCACATGTTCTAAAATCTCTCTGTTACAAAAGCATCATACCGGAAGTCGACCTGCCTAGATAACGTTTAGCAGACGACGTTGCGCTACATTCCAAACCACTTTCCACTCCCCTTCTAAATTCTCTCTGACACCACCATCTTCTGGTCTTTGTCCATCCCACAATGACACCAGTCTGTACTTACTGGCTTCTAATCACCACCATCTTTTTGTCTTCGTCCATCCCACATGGACACCAGTCTGTATATACTGGCTTCTAATCACCACCATCTACTGGTCTTCCGTCTATTCCACATAGACACCAATCTGTCTCATTGGCTTCTAACTCCATCGTCATCGTTTGGTTTAATACATTCGCGGCGATCAGCTAGGGTTACGAGAAACGTCTAGCCTCCCTAGGGTGGGTTGTCCACCAAAGGTTTTCGCAATTGCGGTTGTTCTTGCTTTAAAGTGTAGTTCGACACCCTTATATACTACCTATTTGAGTAAGGCGAGGCAACCGGCGTATGCTTCATTTCAAACGCCAATATTAGTCAAGTCTCTCAAGAATGTTTAATTTTTCTTTATCAAAACGATGTACCGCTCAATAAGGCAAACAACTGACGAAGAAAATATTTAATATTAATTATATTTATTTAAATATTTAAGATAATCTTGTTTCTCTACTCAAAATTAATACGGAAAGAGTTAAAAAGCAGCTTATGTTTTTGTCTGTGTGTGTCCGTCCATTGTTACACTGGTGCGTCGCGTTAGCAGTTAGCCTTGTGTTGATGTGTTAAGAAATCATACAGAACCTTAATATTCCCTTTTTCCATAATATAAAGTGAATATGTGGAAGTATTTTTCGTAATTATGATGCATTTAGTACTTTTGTAGCTTTAAAGCTCTGTTTCATTTTGATATTCCAAAGATTTTTTTTAATATTGTTATTTGAAATGGCTGTTTATATATTACTTAAGCTATACTACATCTGTATATAGAATAATCCTTAGTTTAGTGACTTCATGAAGAAGACTAAGACCTAGACTCCGGCGGGTATAACAAGTAATATCTGCAATAGGATTAGTGAAACAAAGTGTAGATAATTGAGGCCTGAGGTGAAGTAAACTTTTGGCTCTGATTTTCGTGTCTGAAATGAAGAGACATTAACGGTTCAGAGTGAGCCGAAAGTTAAATACACTCTTAAATAATCCGGTGAAGATTTTATAATAGAATAAAAGATCATGGTGGCAATTAGATTAGTAAAAGGGCTAATGGTAAACGGGTAGTAGCTACAGACTTATAATTCTCTTTATGGTGCGCATTGACTATTAGTGCGTCTAGCTACAATTTAGCTTTGGTGTTATTTAACGTTACCATTCAGGTTGGCAAACTAAGAATATTGTTGAGGTGAGACGAGACGATAGTGTTTACACTGCAAACCAGTTGTGAATGTAGCTATCAGAATATAGGGTAAACAGCTGAAGCGTAGACTTCATTTCCTGTTCTTTTCCCCATTGACTGATTTCCATGTGTCCAAGATTTATCCTTATTGGATGTAAAATGTCGTCTGCTTTACTGTACATTCGCTATGTTTGGACAAAGAGAATATACCATTCTCTTTGGTTTGGAATACTGCTTCAATATTTCGTAAATATTTACTTCAAAAAAGTGAAATAATTCCATATCTAGGTAAATAAGTTTGTAGTAGTAGACCTCTTGACTCGGAGAGGTAATATTTTGGTTTTCTCAACTTGTTTTATTATTTAACAGCTTTTTATGTAAATTTCATTCATATTTCGACTTGATTTTTACGTATTTTTGTACATCAAATAAATCTGGATGTACTGTACTTTGGATTCGCAGTTCTGTGTGTGAATCGTGTACCCAATTATTTTGTATCTTTTGCAGATACAAAGTGGTCTGTGTGAATTGGATATCTTTGTGATTTTAAAGTGTTCTGTGTGAACCACTCTATTGGATATCTTTACTATACCAAAGTCTTCTGTGAGAACAACTTAATTGGATATCGTTGCGATAACTAATTCTTTTGTGTGAAGGACTTAATTGGATTCAATATTTAAAATGGTTTCTCGAGAAAGAGTTAAGAATCAAAAAAAGCACCAAGATTGGTTAAAACTGAGTAAAGTTTTGAAAAAAACCCAGCTTAGCAACATGTGGATATGAAATACTATTTGAAAAGCAAGCAATATTATCAGAAAAGAAATTCAAAAAACAATGCAACCCACAAATCTCCGATTGAAAGAGCACACCTGAAAAGGCAATTATATTCGGCATACAATTACCATCTTATAAGGACGGTTAGTGAATTTAGAGATATTTCCGTGAAAATCGAAGAAATTGGTACTGTTAATCAGGACAATTTAACGGATGTAGTGGGTGGTAAAAGGCTTCAGAGCAGTCTCAAAGAGGCCAATTTCCATGAAACCCCCTATTGCCCAATTGGAAATAATGGCAACATATTGAAAAATGACCACGAATTATGCTATACCAAAGCAATCCAATTGGATGCTGATGGGCATGTACGTAAAGTGCTGAGAGACCGTGTTATCAACGGCAACAAAGAATTGTTCGTTGACGAAACTAAGTTGATCTTGAGAGATCCTTTCAAGTAAATAATTCGGGAGAGAATAGTACGGCAGTACAGGGAAAGGATCTCCCCTGTGACCCCCCTTGGGACCCCCATTTGTATTAAAGGGATAACTCCCCCTCCCCTCCCCCCATTTTTGTACTCTTTTTCTGCGACACCCTTGCTGACCCCCATTTGGTATTATAGGTAAAATGTTCTTTGGGAATATAGAGAAACTGGACGACCATATTTTCATACACCCCCCCATTTGGTATTACAGGGAAAATATATTTTAGAGGCGAAAATCTTTTTGGGTTTATAGGGAAAGATATTTTTTAACCGCTAGATGTCGGTATGGTCAACCTTATTTGAGAGAAAAAGAGGAATTTCTTCGAGTCGAGAGGGGTCCTCTTTAAGCTCAGATTTGTTCTTTACGGAGCTTATTTAAAAGGGTACGTTGTAGTAGGAAAACAAGATGACCAAGACCCTAATATAGGTTTTCAAAAAATAACAGACGTGAATAAAGTTTAAAATATTTATTACCACAAATTCATAACTAAAGTTATAAGAAAATTGACAATACATGAGAAATAATATCCAAATGTTACAAATATTCTAATAAAAACAATACAAAACATAAAACAGCCTTTTGATAAGACTTATTTTAAAAATTAATGCAATCCTTTAAAATATAAAGTTGTCCAGCTAATATACTAAAGATATTGTAACTGTTAAATTCGTTTTCAATTTCTTGATTTTTCAATTTCTCTTGAAATTCTTTTATAATTTTAAAAGCGGAGATGTAATTTGTAAAATAACTGTAAACGCGATCAAATTTTTCGTGTTCTTTCATGTATAAATGAGAGGGGAGTATTTTAGTGTTGAAAAGCATTTCGTAAATACTTGAAAGATTTTCATTTATAATTTCAATCATTGTTCTGAATACGACCTTATGAGATCTTAGTGTATGTAAATGAGTGTTAATGGTTTCGGAGCTTCTATTTAATTCGTAAGCTTCAAAGGAGTTAAGAGTTATTTCGGACAATTTTTTATCATTGATTTCGGAATAGAATTTTAAACAATCTTTAGACGCGAGAGCGACTACTTTTCTATTGCCGTTATTAGAAAGGAGCGCTTCGAATTGACGGGGTTCATTCCCCGATGTCCAACCGGCTAGAGGACCAATCTTTAAGAGCAGATTGTGAAACTCGTCTTCGGTTAAAGCGAAGGTTTCGAAAGAGTTTTTGTTGTTAATACGGAGTTCTATGTCTAGGTATAAATTCTCAAAGCCGAAAGTTAAGCATAATTTATCGCTTAAATGAAAACGGGTATTGATTTTCTTAATCAGAGAAATAGAGATTTTTCTTCTGACGCCGGTATTCGGGTCGTAGAAAGAGACTTAAATAGAGAGTTTAAGGGCTAAAAAATCTATATTTACTGTTAGAGTCTCCTTGTTCCATGTTTCTTGGTCGGTGTTCGTCGAGAAAGTGTGGGTAATATGGTAAACTAGGGGTCCTATTTATACTCGAAAATTAGCGTTGGTACTATTAGGGTATTGTTGTAAATGTAAATAAGATGGATAGTCTTTAGTCTCATTGTTCGATCTTAAATTTATCTTAATGTCAAAGTTCTGAAACCATAAATTTACAAATTCCAAAATTCCCAGAATTATAATAAAACACAAAGAAATAACAATAGTATTTGGTTTTAAGGATGCTATTTTCCTTTCATTACGACTTGTTTCCATGTTGACAGGTGAATGACAATTAATAATTATCAGTAACTAATGGCCTGCTTTTATTTATTTGTGGGGTGGCGTAGCGGTTAGCGCTTTCGCCTCGCAGCAAGAGGATCCCGGGTTCGATCCCGGACTGTGGCACCGGGTGAAAAATCTGGGAAGAAATCCTTCTGCGTAGAGTTTGCAAGTTCTCTCCCCGCTTGTTAAAGGAGTTTTCCTCCGCGGTCAAACCCGGTTTCTCCTTTCCATCAAAACTTGCAGAGGTTAACGGTAATAGTTAGTATAGGGCGCTGTCGGTTAGCTGTGGCATAGGGGCTAGCCACCACCCCTCTATGCAGTGTAAAGGCGTTAGATAAGTGGCAATAAGTCGCAAGATGACTTGGTCCAATTAGCTAGCTAGCTGAACTTTTATTTGAAAATAGTGAGGGTAGTAACAATATAGCACCTGGTCCCGTAAAACACCTCACAAAGACTTTCTATTATTCGTATCTTTCTTATTTTCTTTTAGAGATTAAAGCAAGTAGTCCACTAAGCCTTGTGAAACCGTATCGTAAACGTAACGTCACGTATCCAAATACGTACAGAACGCCATCTGATAGCATTTCTTAAACGACGCTTTCGGACTAAGGTAATGGGCGCCCTCTTTCGGATGATTTACGAACTTAAAACGGTAACGATACGGTTACGCAAGGCTAAGTGGACTACTTGCTTCAGTGAATTACGACCTTTTAAACGTTGGTAAATACCTTTTCATTTCACCTTGTTGACAACCAATAATTGAGGGTCCTCTTTTATTTCCTTTTCTTGACACATAGAGGAGTATTATGAATAATAGGAAAACCCTATTATTATACTAAAGGTATTTAAAGTCTTCCTTTTTTCGGTATAAGGACTTATTTACTATTTTATTGTTGAGGGGATCGCGAAGATTAAGTGAATTATGACCTTTTAAACGTTAGTAAAAACCTTTGCATTTCACCTTGTTGACAACCAATAATTAAGGGTTCTCTTTTATTTCCTTTTCTTACACATAGAGGAGTATTTTTTGAAAATATAGGTATGAATAATAGGAAAACCCGATTATTATACTAAAGGTATTTAAAGTATTTCTTTTTTCGGTATAAAAGAACTTATTTACTCTTATTGTTGAGAGGACAACAATGAATATATCACTTAAATAATATTGTCAGCTTCAACATGTCAAAAGATAAAAGACGCTAATGAGGGGGGTAAGGAGGTAAAGTTACAATGCAAGTAATAGGATAGCTTGAAAGAATATAAATACCGAGACGAACTCTAGTTGTGCGTAATAGTTTTCCAGAATACCTTTCGTTTAACACTTGACAAAATATTAGAACCTTCCGAAATAATGGACGCGGAAGGTTTGACTTGGGAATTGGAGGAATTAGCCTGTTGTAGGCCTTGGTCTATCGAGAAAATATATAGATTTTATTTTTTCCTATGCCATTTTTTATACGTCGATCCTTTAAAGAGTTTTCCATTAGAAATACCACCATTTCTTAAAAACGCTAGTTTCGGAGTTATGGAAGCGTTCGTAGAAATAATTCGATTTATGAGCTCAGTTAAACTTTCTTCGAAATCTTGCGAAACATTAGAAGAACTAGAGACTTTACATTGTCTTATACCGCAACCATTTAGATCTTTATACGAACGCAGTATAGAAGAGAGACGTTTAGAATTAAATGAAAATTTAACACTGGAGGAAGAATTTATGAATTCGCAGTAAGATAGAGATATGTTGAAATATGTCGAAGAAAAAAACAACAATTTAGAAGGTGACGCGATAGAAGAGGAACTAAATGAAAACAGTGAGATTGAACCAACCGATGACGAATCGATTTGGGAAGTTGAACTTTTACCCAGTTCTAGCGAAGAGGACGGTATTACGTATAACCAAATAGGAAGAGGGGTGGAGCCTTCTTTGATAAACGATTTACCGTGTTGTCAAATTATAAGTCAGAACCAAAAATACATTGAACAATTTAGTTTATACGGAAGAGAATTAGTCGTCAAAAATACATTGAACAATTTAGTTTATACGGAAGAGAATTAGTCGTTAAAATAACGGACGATATAATGGAAGGTATTCGGAATATAGTAGAAACCGTTTTAAGGCAGTACAAACCAACAGATTATATTCAAATATCTATGAGTAGTTACAATTTGCCATTACTTCAGCTGGAGAAACGAGTTAGAAATATCGTTTCAAAAGGCCTGTCCAGACTGACACATTTTGCGAGTTCGCATCTTCACTATGCTTCTTTGCAAGATCGCGCTACTGTCCACATTGGGTTTTCGCTACTTTGCGTCCTCACCTCGCGAAGGTATAAATTTCTTGCGACAAGGCCAAGAATTTCGCGCCTTCGCGAGAAAAGCACCAATCACAGACGAGAGGAAGGTTGGGGCGATTAGTTTCGTTTTTCTCGTTGGACAACGTCGATGGAGAAGGGCAGATGGCGAAATGATTGCTCAAAATTTATTGGCTCTCAGAATGGGAAAAGCAAAATTTTTGCGTGTATCAGAATAGAAGTGCAAATGTTTTTCGTGATCTGTTACGAAGATGCGAATAGACGAAGGCGCGAACACGCGAACGCGAGTTCAATGTGGACAAAGCTAAAGAGCGGATCAAATAGACATTGATTCGATATTTGAGCAAATATCCGAGATATTGTACGACGATGAGCTAGAAAACTTTTTCATGGGTCCTATAAATATAACGTTTCACGTGGTAAGGGTCCCCGAAGGTCACGGTCTTAAGAGACCGCGTGGTCTTAAACTTTACAATTTATTTTGTCGCGATCGAAGGGGAATTACGCGTATAGAAAATTCGGATGTATTGTGTCTTCCGCGTCGTGAAATCGCATTGGGAGTATAAGAACGATAATACTAACGATACGTTTATTAAACGTCATTGGGAAAACATTAGAAAGTCTAATAACTCAAAGCAAAAACGAAGCTCTGAAGCTTTGCGTCAAAGCGGGAGTCAGACCTAAGAAAGATTGCGGTAGTGCCGAATCCCTCGTTAAATTTAGAAACTGTTTACATCTGTTTTCTATATTAATATATAAATTCGAAAATAACGTGCCGGTATTAACATTGGAAGAAATTGACGACGAGAGACCGAGGTTGTTTCTCTTAAACGAAAAAAATCATTATAACGTGATAACGAACATTAGACCCCTTTTTCGACACGATAGATTTTGTTTTAAATGTTTAACGAGTTCTATTACAGATGCCTGAGAGATAAAAATTGCGAGGGCGAAAACCTTAATCGCGATAAATGTTTAAGAACGTTTAACAGCGAAGAATGTTTTCAAAGTCATTTACAAGTCCCTAAACCTCTTTGCAAAAAATTATTTCACTGCCCAGATGGTTTTAAGGTCGTAGATTATAGTAAAAGAAAGGAAAAACATACGTGCACTGTTAAAAAAAAGGAACTGTTTGACACCTTTAGAGCAGACTTAGAAATAAGCATAATTTTTAAACTAGTCCTTGGGACCAGTGACCCCCCTAGTGTCCTAAATAATAAACTGGTCTCCGGAGTGGTCCCAGCTTTTGTTCTCCTATAGATTTGCATTTAATAAACTGGTCCCGAGGACCAGTAACCCCCACTTTTTGAATTAAAAAACTAGTCCAAGCAATTAATAAACTGGTTTTGGACCAGTGGACGTGTGCTATTTCTAAGTCTGCTTTAGAGGTGTTTCCTAATGCATCCCCAGCAGCACCCCTATTGGTGTTTAACAGCACCATTCGAGAGGATGTCAATACGCACCTTTGAAAACGGTGCAAAATAATACCTTCTCTGAAGGTGCTTTTTATATCCTGTGAGGTGTTTTAATCACTTTGAATAGAGGTGTATATTAATACCAGAAGAAGTGTTAATAAACCCTTTAAAAAAAGGTCTTTTTGAGACTAATTTGGTGTTTTTAAATTCCATTGACGTTGGTGCTTTTTAATTCTGGTTAGGTTTAAACCATCACCCTTAATAGAGGATTATAATTATACCAGAAAGGTGTCTATAGACTCTGTTAAAGGTGTTTTTTGAAATTATTTTTTTAAGCACATGAGTTACCATAGATTAGTCTTTCAAAATAGCTGCTCAAATCCAGTGGATTAAGGGTAAACGTTTTTTCTGCTGTAAGCTTTATTCCACCGTGTAAGAATTGATACGCGTGCGAAATGGTTATGTTTGACCTTTACTGTATATCCTCAATAGTTCTATTTAAGGACATGATTTATATCATTCAAATGTGTATTTAATTTTCGGCTCACTGTGAACCGTCAAAACCTCCTCAAAGACACAAGAGTTCATGGAACCAATCCGAACAACGCATACCAAAATATTAAGAACTAACATTCAGTGTAACTAGGAAAGTTTAATTTCACGTTTACACTGAATATAAATGTAGTAAAGCTGAATTAAAAAGTACCAAATTTGAAATATTAATATAAAAGATGTTCTTGGAATATTGCAATGAAACAGAGCTTTATAGCTACAAAACTACAAAACGAATCGTAATGCCGAAACATACTAAATATTTTCATTTAATATTCTACAATAAGAAAATTTTATGGTTTTGTAAAAGAGAATTTTATTTTACTCGCTTTATTAACTTTGATATGCGCAGAGTGTTTCGATTCAGAAGCAATCTTCATTACTCGTTCTATATAAACTTTCACTTGTGTCGTTCCGAAGAAAGAAGATTATCTTAAATAATTAAATTAATATAAATGATATTAATTCTTTAACCGTCAGTATTTTACCTTAATTCTAGTTAAGTGGTTTTAAGAAACGTTATTTTAAAATGATTTTAAATATAGCTATTGTTGACGTTTGACTTCTAGCGTAAACCGTTTTCACAATTTTCGTAAATTTAGGGTATATAAGGCGATTGATTCACAAATGATAGGAATAAGCGCTATTGTGTGGACCTTTGGTGGAAGCCCTGCCATTGGGAGGCTAGTCGTTTCTCGTAACTTAAGCCGATCGCGCGTACATCTTAATCCCACCGATGATAATGGAGTAGAAGCCAATGTTTCAGACTGGCGTGTATGTGGTATACACAGATGGTGTTGTCAGAAGCCAATAAGTACAGGAAAACGTGTATGTCGTATATACCATTAGAAAAACAAGTGTGGAGATTGCGTAATGAAGTAGAATTTTTACCTCTCCAAGTGACGATGACGTCACGGAGAGGTATTGCACTGGACGTGTCTGTGTGTCTATCTGTCACCGTGTTCACAGTTGGCAAATCAAAGCAAGCGTGTTCGTTATTTCCGGACCGCGTTCGCAGTATACAGAAAATTTCACTTCGTTGCTATATTCAACTTATTTAACGTCAATCATTAACTATCCGTTACACCATCGACTGTCTGACCACCTATTGTTTCACCCAATGCCAACCGGTATTTAATGGCTTCTGACAACAACACCATGACGTGTGTCTTTCGTGTACACCACATACGCCAGACGCGGCGAGCGGCTAGTGTTATGAGAAACGTCTAGCCTCGCAATGGCAGAGCTTCCACCAAAAGTTCACGCAATTGCCCATTTTCTTATCTCTTAGTGTGAATCAATCACCTTTTATACCAAATATTTATAAAGGTTCTGATATAGGTGTTCCCTAGAAGTATAACTTTAAAGATAGCTATGTTTAAAATTATTTTAGGAATTAAGCTTCTTAAACCGACTTAACTATAATTAACGTAAAATACTAACGATTAAAATAAATAATATCACTTATATATATTTAATTATTGAAGTTCAAATTCTTTCTTTGGAATGACAAAAGTGGTAGTTTATATAGAACGAGTAATGAGATTGCATCTGAATGGAAACACTACACGAATATCAAAGTTAATATAAACCGAGTAGGATGAAAAGATATCTTAAAAACTATAACATTTTCTTTTTGCAGAATATTAAATGGAAATATTTTAAATATTTTTCGGCATTACGATTCTTTTAGTAGTTGTGGAGCTATAAAGTTCTGTTTCGTCTCAGACACACAGATACGTCCAGTGTAATACCTCTCCGTGACGTCATCGTCACTCGGAGAGATACAAACCTGTGTCAAGGGGAAATCAAAGTCATTTTTTACTAATTACTCTAATTCCAAGACATTCCAAAATATTGTACTCTTCGAGAATTATTTTTCAATGATTGAAAAATCAAAATAAGTGTGAATTCCTTCAAATATTTGCTATAAGGTAGTCCTAAGAAATTTTAAAAATCATTGGGATATTTTTAGGATGGTTCACTATGCAGGTAGGTCATATCAAAAACCTTTCACTTTAAAACACACCATATCAGCTAAAAAGTGTTCAGTAAAGAAAAAGGGTGTTTATTCGCACCATTCAAACAGATTTATATTAAAAACACTATTTCCGTTTTAAAAAAAATTGATAAGGGTCAATTAACACCTAAAGGTGTTTATTTCTACCGGTGAATCACCTTTTCCTTAAAAAATACCTTAAAAGAGTCAACTAGCACCTTTTTACGGAGAAAACACCATCTCAGTTAAAAAACACTCTAAAAAGAGTATATAAACACCTCAAGGTATTTCCGGACACCAATGAAACACCTTTTTTTCTAACAGTGTGCGGGGAAATGTACTGTAACGTGTGCGGGAAATATCAGGGTCCCGACCATCTCTGTTACATCCAACAAATCAAAGATTTCCCGTTTTTAGCTTCGTCCGCGAAGAGAAGACAAACTAATCTTCCGAATTTCGTCTTCGTATTTCTCGACATAGAATCTATACAAATAAAACGCTAAAGAGAAAGGGTTCGAACATCAACCAATATTACTAATTAGCCAAATTGTTTGCGAAAACTGCGTTTACGAAATAAATTTAAGATTTTGCGCGTTATGCGGCCAATGTGGAAACAGAGAAAGAAAATTCGCCGGGTCGAATCCTATACACGGTTTTATAGAGCACCTAAGAACCATGGCCGACGTAAAAACGTATATACAGTATATAATTATTTTAGATAAACTAAGAATTTTACCTGATAATTTCGAAACTGTACCATACGGTTATAAACTTTAGAATGTAAGTCTAAAATGTCAAATAAAAGCGCAATTTACAAATTTAAAGTGCTTTTTATTTTCTGTTTTTGAAATATTTTTTACAAAAAACAATCTTTTTTTAAAAACCCAGGAATTTTTTAATTTTTTTAAAAAAAGAATCAACAAAATTATACCTTGAAAATTTTAAAATTGATACTTTGTTTTAAAAAAAGCGGAATTAAAAAATTAATATTTTTAAATGCAATGCGTCAGCATGCAAAAGAGGCCTTCAAATGAACATTCGTCAAGCTGGCCGTGGTGAATAGTTTGACGAATGTTAATTTGTAGTTTTTGCATCCTGGCGCGGAAGTAACTGCACCGTTTCCAATTGAGCGCTAAACGGGAAAACAAGAAAAAAAAAGAGGAAAATTTAGGAACCAATATTAAATCCAGAGGGGGTCAAAAATATATTTAAAACTTACGCGAAGCCTTTACAATTGTTAGCAAATTGACTGATAAAAAAGAATTAGCATAAAAAAGGTTTCTAAAAATATTTTTACTATAATAGAAACAAAATTAATTCTTACTTTTGGTTGCTATTAGTCGGGTTAATTGGAACAAAAGGGATTCCACGTACTCTTCGTCCTTTATGAACGGTCTCAAACCGGAGAAATAGGCCTCGAGCTTGGCTTTAACACTAGATAAAAAATTATTTAAACATTTCGGAGCGCGTGATTGATGTGCGGACGCGCGTGTGATTTTAATTCGGATTTATGAAATCCAAAAAAATTATTAATACATACATGTTAGAATGACAGTTTAAAGTTTCATTGCAAGGTCCGGGTCTATTAGCCCAAGGCGTTAAAGTAAAAACAACATTTTTTTCGTCATCAGTTGATGATGTTGATGGTGGAGAAGGGAAGCTGGTTAGTGGGAATAAAGTTTCCAATTCGTGGAAAGGTGATGGACTAAAAGGAGTATCAACTCCGTACAATCAACTGAGAAAGAGAGGGAGAGAGAATAAAATTTAACAAAATCGCAATAAAGGTAATAGTATCATACCACTTACCAATCTGGTCCAGCGGTGCAAGAGTGCGTTATTCCGTTTTGATCCATTTTTTAATTAACTTAATTTAACTCCTAACTCGAGTTAAGTTAAGTCTCTAATGAAGGTCCCGAAATAGGTCTTAATTCTCTTTATGGTATAGTAAAAGAGGGTTCCAAAATCATGTGGTCTTTTTGACCACCGATGGAGTTTATTTAGGTGGTAAAAAAGGACCAGTAGAAGAAAAAGGGGTTGAGATTTACATTGACATGAATTAATGTTATCTAAAGGATTCCGAGTAACAACACCATCTCTTTACTTTGTATTTTAAGATAGATTATGTTGACGAGTAACCACTATTTGAGCCTCCCAAAGGAGAAGGTTGTAAAGTTTTTTTTCCATGGAGTAGGAGAAATAGGTATTTTTAGGGAAGCATTTTTGTTGAAAATAGAGAAAAAACCCCCTTATATGTAGGTCAAGAAAAGTTTGTCATCTTAATGATAACGTTGGTGGTAAAGGTTAGAGAAGAAAAGGAAGAATTAAGTAAATAGAGAAGAAACAGATGTCTTTTTTCTTTCGAAATTCCAAAAAAGAATAATTGGAGAGACTTTGTCCCTCCAAAATTTTTTTTGGGGAGTGGGGGCGGGGCTAGCCTCCTTCCACCCGCGTGATATTAATATTCCGTGCGCCCGCGTTAATTATTTATTTAATAACAGTCCTTATATTTGATTCATTCATATTAATATAAAGTGCGAAGGAAGACGTATGATACGTTTCGAACATCCAGCATCGGTATTATTAGCCGGTAGTTCCGGTAGCGGTAAAACAGTATCCTGTTATAGAACTATGAAAGAATTAGAATATATGTTTAAACCTAAAATTGATCGAATTGATTATTATTATTATTCGGAATAGCAACCTTTTTATAACGATATGAAAAGTAGTAATGTTAAGTTTATTCGAGGATTACCGGATGATATTACTATTTATGAAAGCTCTAAAATTATATTAATGATAATTGACGATTTAATGAGCGAAAATAAAAGTACTTTAATAGCCGATATATATAGCCGATATATATACTAAATATAGTCATCATAGATCTGTATCGGTTTTTGTTTTTAGTACAAAATTTATTTCATAAAAATATAAGAGAAATATCTTTAAACTCTAAATATATTATTTTATTTAGACAAATTAGAGATAATATGCAAGTCAATTTTTTATTCAAACAAATCGATCCCTAGGCTGCGTTCAGTAACCGGCATCAAAAACATCGATGACTAAAAGATGACATCGATGTCTTACTGAACGGTTTTTCGCGTCTTTGGGCGTGACGTCATGATGCCCATCAGAAAAATCGGCTGTGAGAGGAGGTTTTTTTGATGAGCATCGGATTCATGACGTAAATTTCGTCATTTTGCGCCGCGACAATTAAAATAATGAAGAATTGACAAATATTATCCTTATCGATAATAATACTAAAAAGCAATATATTATTTCGGTAAAAAATGGATTCTGACAGAATTTTGATTTAATTGATAAATTGAAGTACAATATCTTTGTAAATATTTCGGATCTATTATTTAAGCCTCTGCAGTAACGTTATCATAATATCGTCGCCATTTTGAAAAGCATCGATTACACAAAATTGTGCCGTTCAACAACTGCAACGTCATCATGACGTCAAAAGAACACCGATTTCATTTTCCCAAACATCGATGTTTTCCTGATGAGTGTCACTGAACGCAGCCCTATATTTGGAAATTTATTCAAGAAAGTTAGAAAGACGCTACCAAAAATCCTTATTCTTATTTATTATTCGACTTAAATCAAAATTGTCCGGAGTAATGGAGAATTAGAAATAATATTTTCCCGAATGAAAGAATTACTATCTACGTTCCTAAATTTCGATACATAGCTTCATTTTTACGATGGCTGTGAAACGTAAAAGATCTTCGAAAAGACTAAGGAAATGAAATTTTTGTCAAGTTTAGCTAAAAAGAATATATAAAGTTCAAATAGACCCTAAAATATTATTGGGTCACGAGCAAGCCTTAAGTAATCGGGTCACGAGTGTCATGTCCTTTGATCATGGCGTAGGAAATTGATTTTGGCTCAGCCCTGGTGATTTTTATTTGACCTTTGGCTTTGGTTTTGAAAGTCTTGGTGTTGCGACAAAAATACTTCGTCTTAATTTTCGAATTTCCATGCGGCTTTGGTTGGCACAGTGTTTCCTCTCCCAAATAATGTATTAAAACTATAGGATTGTCAGTCGAAGATGATATTGTTAAAACCTTTCCATTGGCTTTGAATTTGTAATAGATTTTCAAAACGGATGGCTGCTTGAATTTTTTTTGTTGTTTCCATAATATAAAAATCCAGCATATTGGTCACATAAGAAATCAGAGTCCTTGACGTTTTTACATTTATATAAAAAAGCTTGACCACCCTTTGGTTAAACAGGGGGGCAAGTCATAATGGAATCGGCTTTAACACCTGTTTCCGCGGTTTTCAAAATGCGTTCTACCTCACATAGATCCAAAGATTCATGAAGAACCAGATTAACAATATTAGAGTGTTCATTTTGTACGTGCTTATTGCATGATGAATCTAATGTCTTATACTTTAAAAAAAGCTTGTTGTTTAGATATGAGGGTTTGGACAAAAACACAGATTGATTTAAGGTTTCATATCGAAAAACTGTTTTATGAGATTGAATCGACCGAGTAATCTATGTTCTTTACGATGCTTTCGTATCATCTACAATCTAGTTCCTAAACTCTGAAATGAGTCAATTTGGTTATGTCGCAATGCTGGCATGTGTTTATGACGTTACAAATAAAGAACAAATTTTCAAATTAATTATTCTTGTGTAAGATATTTACAGAAAGAAACACGAGCGTTTTTTGTAATATTTACAGAAAGACACACGAGATAAAAATTTAGCATCTCTGTTAACTCCTTAAAAGTTTGATTCTAAAATTCAGTGACAAACACTGGTCATGATAGACCTAATTGTTTCTTTTCATTATTCTTGCCCAGGAATGGCACCTTCGTTGCATAAATATTTGGCTAATGTATCTCTTAAAACACCAGCAAAACGACTATGTCTATTCAACTGATTCCTCTCGGAAAAATATTTTATCACGCATGATGGTACATTTTCTCGCTAGGTTCCATTTCTCAAGACTCTGTTTTCATCTACGTAATCTGCAAACCTTTCTGGCGCATATTTTCTTGTTGTAGAGGGCTTTCCGAATTCATCCGTCATAATGTAGTTATGTAGACATACTGCGGCTTTTACTAGTCCATCTATACTTTCGGGACTACCATATTAAGTCCGTGAGAATATTCTCCAACGAACGCCCATGATACCAAAGGTATTCTCAATTACAATTCTAGCTCCACTAACACGAACATTGTAGATTCTTTTGGTCAAGTCACCCTTTCCAGGGTATGGCCTCATGATATCACGAGAAAGAGGAAAGGCCTCATCTCCAACAATGTAGTATGGAAATTTGGTTTTCGAGCCCAGTGATAACCGACCACACAGGATAAAAATTGCCGTTGCGGTTTTCACCTTTTTTGCTTTTTCTGCGAATTTCTTTCCGTAATGAAATTCGCCCAGTGAAAAACGAGTGTTACACGGCAAACAATAGCCGAAAACTATGTAGGAGTCAAAACGAAATCAGAACCCCTACTCAACAATCAATACATCAATATGACTTGAAACACTATTGCCGTCAGCTATTCGGTGGTGTAGTGGATACGGTTTTGGACTGCGAAGCGATAGATTGTTGGTTCGTATCTCCGAAAGGTATGTTAATAATATTAAAAGTAAATGTTTCGTGATACAAATCATAACGCTCACTTTCATTCCTTTCAAGGCAAGAGATATTTAGAATTAATAAACAAATTGAGCTTAAATGAAGTTTAGCCTCAATGGTAGTTTTAAATTAAAATTTTAATATTTTGGTTTCGGGTAGGTTTGGTTAGGTTCGGTTCGGTTCGGTTAGGTTTGGTTTGGTCTGTTTAGAAGAGGAGGAGGAGGAAAATTGGTCAGAGTAATGGCATGGGTAAAGCGTTACTCTTCTTCCGCGATGCAGAAAAAAATCGAAAGCGATTTTTGAGCACAGAAGAATTGTGGCAAGCCAAACTCTATTGGAACAAATTATTCCAGAGGGAAAACTTTGAAGAAGAGTATCTTGCAATTAAAAATAAGGAATAACTACCACTGAAATGAAAAAAAGCGCAATGGAAACCCTTTATAGACGAGGATGACGTCATACAAATAGGCGGAAGACTGCAAGAGTCCGAACTCTCCTTCGAGACCAAACATCCTATTCTTCTCCCGAACGACCACCGATTTACCCACATGATTATAATGCATGTCCACCAAGAAGTCATGCATACGGGTACAGCCGCCACCCTCACGCAACCGAGAGAAATGTATTGGGTACCGAAGGCCCGACAGACCACAAAAAGGGTCCTACGTGATTGTCTCACTTGCAAGAAGTGGGGAGTAAAACCGATGGACGTGGAATGGGCTCCCCTCTCCAAAGACAGAGTTAAAGAATCGTCGCCCTTTATGATAACAGGGGTCGATTTCGCAGGTCCTATTTACATTAAAGGATTAGAAGGAAAGGGAGAGAAGGCGTGCATCGCCTTGTTCACCTGTGGAACCACGAGAGCTCTACATTTAGAGTTGGTTTCCAATTTATCCACTGAATGTTTCTTGCTGGCATTTAGACGGTTTGTGTCCAGAAGAGGTCTGATCCACATGATATATTCGGACAATGCCAAAACATTCCAGAAGGTAAACCGAGAGCTAATAGCCGTTTGGAAGTATTTAAACAAAAAGAAGATTGGAGAATTTCTAGGGTCACGGCATGGATTTATAATAGAAGCTTACGCTTCATGGACATTTCACTCACCTTAAAACGCACACCACATTTATTTCTCGTCTGAAATGGCGCGAGCTAGTACCAGCCTGGCACGAGCGTTTGTGACGTAGAATTTGAGGCAAATTCAGAGGGGGTGGAAATTTTTCACGCGATCGAGTTTAAACTTTGAATATCGCGCGCGAAATAATAACTTATTAAAAGGCGCGCAGACATGCGCCGAGAGAAAAAATGTTGCCTCAATTTAAACGTCATCAGCCACCCCAGTCCCCACCCGCGTAAATTTTTATGACATACATGTGTTTAAAATCAAAATGTCTTACTGAAGGCTACAGTGAAATATCCATGAAGCGTAAGCTTCAATTGTAAATCCATGGTCACGGGGTGTCCAGTGGAAATTTATCATTGAACGAGCGCCCTGGTATGGGGATTTTACGAGCGTCTTGTTAAATCTGTCAAAACGGCTTTGAAGAAGACTTTGGGGAATGCTTTCCTCAACTTTAAAGAAATGGTAACGGTGTTGACACTTGACAGAAACCGAGGCCACTATCAATAGTAGACCAATCACCTATTTGAATGACGATTCTACTGATCCGGAACCTCTCACACCTGTGAATTTCCTTATTGGAAGACGATTGACCTCTATTCCTCAACCTTCTACTATCTTAGACAACAGATCCAGTGACTTGCGGAAACGATGCAAGTACCTTCAGACGATCCTGAATCGCTTATGGCAGAGGTGGAATCATGAGTACCTGCTCGAGTTGAAGACAGCTCACGAAGTTCATCGCGTGAAAACGGGTCGTGAAATTAGGTCGGGAGATGTGGTTCTCATCTCAGACGAGAAGTTAGCTAGGCAACAGTGGAGGCTCGCGCGGGTCCTTGAAGTTCATGTTGGTCGCGACGGACGTATTCGATCGTGCTCCTTGAAATTACCCTCGGGAATGATTATTAGAAGAGCTATTAAGATGTTGTGTTTATTAGAAGCTAACGATTAAGTTTAAGAACGAATTAAATTGGTTATGAGCAAGCTCATGGCCCGGGAGTGCAGAAAAACCCAGCTTGTTTTTTGAAAGTTTCGAACTCCTTTTCTATTATAAGCGCAGTTCGGTTTTTTTTTTAATAGTAACATTACCTCTACAGAGGGTCCTCTCTTTTTTGGCTTTCTCATTGTATTGAATACGAACAACGCGGGAACGGGGACTTTTTTTAGTCGAAGAAGAAATTTAGTAGAAGAAGGATGCTACCCTTTTTTGTAACCGCGTTGAAATTATCTTTTCTTTTTTTTTTTTAATTAAAACTGTTTATTATTAAACCTAGTATTATTTATCTCTGAAAACTTTATGGACAATAAGTCCTTTAAACGGGAACCTGGGAACTTCTTAATTTTTCTTGTTTTAATTTAAATTCTTTGTGAGACGTGAAATTAGGCCCCCTTTCCTACATTTTAATTTTACGGTTACATCCTTAATCAATATTAAATTCAATCAACTGATTTTACTGTTAATCAATCCATTCCCTCTAAATTAATTGAAAGAATTACATATCTACGCTTTTTCAAGAACAATTACATTTTCCGAAAATATTTTATCATGAAATTAACTATTTTGAAGGGAGTACTTGTTGAGGGATCAATATTGAATATTTGAAATATGCTACTGACTTTCTAAAAAGAGCAAGCGAACTTTGACATAATTCGAAAGGAAAATGTAAATATTTAATAGTGGATGCCAAACAAGGGTGTTGCGCTAATATATACACAAAGGAGCGAGGCCACCATTGGGGTATTCTCCCTCGCACCATGGGTCACCGCCAGACGGTGCCAAAGTTCACTACAGGCATTAGACTAGTCAACTCGCACTGCCTATAGCGGTGCTTCTAAGCGGTCCGTGACATTTAGGCGCCGCCACTAAGGCGCTGGTTATTTAGGCGCCGCCATTTAGACGCCAAGACAATTAGGTGCCGTGACAATTAGGGGCCGAGACAATTAGGCGCCGCGACATTTAGCACCGTGACATTTAGGCTCCGCGACATTTAGGCGTCGAGACATTTACGTGCCAATAAGTTTTCCATTATTTCTTCTAAAAATCCGTAATGACCTCTCAATTTGGCAACACGTGTATTGTCCCTGTGCGTCACTGCATGACTATGTTCGCAATCCCCATTAAAGGACAAGAAACCTTACTTGTTTTTACAAAACAATCATAAAATAATAAAAAAAAACATAACCTAAGTTGGGAAGTCAATGAATATAACCACAAAATACTTTGGAAAAGGCATATTATTTTGGAAAGTCAACGAAAATGAACAACAATATTTTGGAAAAGGCATATTATTTTAGGAAGTCAATGAAGATAAAAACAATATTTAGGAAAAGGCATATTATTTTGGGAAGTCTTAGGAAAAGGCATATTATTTTGGGAAGTCTTACGAAAAGGCATATTATTCTGGATAGTCAAAAAAGATAAACAACAATATTTTTGAAAAGGCATATTATTTTTGGAAGTCAAAGAAGATAAACAACAATAATTTCGAAAAGGCAAATTATTTTGGAAAGTCAAAGAAGATAAACAATAATTTGGAAAAGGCATATTATTTTGGGAAGTCAATGAAGATAAACAACAATATATTGGAAAAGGCATATTATTTTGGGAAGTCAATGAAGATAAACAACAATATATTGGAAAAGGCATATTATTAAGAAGAGTCAAAGAAGATAAAAAATAATTCGAAAAGGCATATTATTCTGCGAAGTCAATGAAGATAAACAACAATATTTTGGAAAAGACATATTATTCTGGGAAGTCAATGATGACAATCAACAATATCTTGGAAAAGGCATATTATTTTGGGAAGTCAAAGAAGAGAGACAACAATATTTTGAAAAGGCATATTATTTTTCGAAGTCAATGAAGATAAACAACAATATTTTTGAAAAAGCATATTATTTTGGGAAGTCAAAGAAGATAAACAATAATAATTTTGAAAAGGCATATTATTTTGGGACGCCAATGAAGATAAACAACAATATTTTGGAAAAGGCATATTATTTTTGGAAGTCAATGAAGATGAACAACAATAATTTGAAAAAGGCATATTATTTTGGGAAGTCAATGATGACAATAAACAATATCTTGGGAAGTCAAAGAAGATAAAGAATAATATTTTTGGAAAGGCATATTATTTTGGGAAGTCAAAGAAGATAAACAATAGTAATTTTGAAATGGCATATTATTTTGGGAAGTCAAAGAAGATAAACAACAATATTTTTGAAAAGGCATATTATTTTGGGAAGTCAAAGAAGATAAACAACAATATTTTGAAAAGGCATATTATTTTGGAAAGTCAAAGAAGATAAACAACAATATCTTGGAAAAGGCATATTATTTTGGGAAGTCAATGAAGATAAACAACAACATTTTGGAAAAGGCATATTATTTTTGGAAGTCAAAGAAGATAAAAAATAATTTCGAAAAGGCATATTATTTTGCGAAGTCAATGAAGATAAACAACAATATTTTGGAAAAGGCATATTATTTTGGGAAGTCAATGAAGATAAACAACAACATGGTTGAACTCTGATGTCAGTTGAATAAAAAGAATATAAGTCTAAAAGTACTTGTCATGTTCCTTTATTAAATATCTCAAATCTTTCACGAAAATTTTACGGCAATGTCGCGGCGCCAAATTGTCCCGGCGCTAAGTGGCGGTGCCTAAATGACCGGCGCCTGTATCGATAAGGTTACTCAAATTTCGCGGGCTCTCCTAAAGAGCCCATCACACTTAGATGGCGTAACTGTCTACGGCAGTATTGATTATTTCGGGAATCCTAAATGTTGTAAAACACGAATGGGGTCGTCACTCATGTACCGGCCAGCCACCAAGGAAGTTATGATTAAAGTGTACTCTCACAAAAAACTGGACTAGTTATTATAGACACAGTAAAACCTATCAACCGTCAAAGACATAACGATACATGGTGTCAGAAGTGGGGTTTATATCTACGCCGCCTCGTTTTCCGTTTTGTTTTTTGAAGAGATGGGAGGTTTGGATGCCCCGAAACCGCTAAGCCTTAGCGGCAACGTTGACGCTAATTGAAAGTTGTTCAAACAAAGGTTCGCCTTCTATGAAGAGGCTACTTCTGTTACTGCCCGGACTGACGGAAAGAAGCTGGCCTTGTTTTTAAATGTAGCAGGACAAGAGGCTATTAATGTATACAACACATTCATATTTGATACAACGACGCCGGAAAACTATGACAATGTTGTCGCTAAATTTGAGGCACATTGTATCCCGAAGAAGCACGAAGTACACGAGAGGCAAGTTTTTCGGTGGCGCATGCAGTTAGAGGGTGAAACCATTGAACAATATGTGACGGATTTACGACTGAAGGCAAGATCATGTGGTTTTGCGGACCAAGAGAACATGATACGAGACCAAGTCATAACAGGTCTTATGGATACCAAACTACGGAAGTTGATACTGGCGGAGGAGTCCTCTGTCTTGAGCCTTTCTAAGGTAATCTCCATATGTCAAGCGTCTGAAACTCTGGAGACACAAATGCGCACATGAGGCAATAATGTCTCACCCTATGAACATGATAAAGAACACATCGAGGTAATACAACACCGCAAACCACAGCGGAAAAAGAAGCCAGCAGCAGCACAGCAACTGCCATCGCGGCCCGCTCCAGCGATGCAGCAACGATCGGTTTCTACCTCGCGACTGGTCCAGAATTGTTATAGGTGTCTGGGTACACATGAACACGGCAAATGTCCAGCTTACGGTCAAAGATGTGGCGCTTGTAACGGGACTGGTCACTATGCACGAGCCTGCCTCAAATCCAAACGTCAAGGTAGGACTGTCAACGCCATGAGCTACAATGACAGCGACAGCGACGAGTACATATTGGGTACAGAAGAAGTAAACGCGATTGTCGTAGACCAGACGTCATGTTTCAGGATCAATAGTACAGACGACTCTTCAGATAGTAGGGATTGGACAGTACAAGGCTTATTGGGAGAGCTAAAAGTACCGTTTAAAGTAGACACGGGCGCACAAACAAATCTTCTCCCCTTCGGATATTATAAACGTTTGAAGCCGCAACCCCCAACGAAAGAGTACAAGAAAACGGTTACGACTTATATGGGAGAAACAATCCCGACATATGGCGCTATTCGGGTGCCAGTCCAAGTTGGCACTGTAAAGGTTCTCACAAAGTTCGTCATTGGGCCCGATAACAACAAACCTATCTTGGGCTTCCGAACCTGCACAACTTTGGGCTTGGTGACACCCAATAATGGGACGGCTACCGTAGAACAAGTGATAACTGGAGCAATCTCATCCTTGCCAGATGAGGAGTTTACTGAGAGCATCAAGAAGCAGTATCCTGTCCATGTCTTGCAATGCATTTGCAAGCAGTAAACTCATGACGCATGGTAAGACTAATGGTATTGCCGTCTTAGGAAATCCTCGTCCGTTAAGGCTTGATGTAGGGGGATATGAATATGCCGGTAGTAATGCCCTTGTAAACTGGCACGAACAGTAGAATGGCTTAGTGAAACTTCTTGTTCCACCGCTCTACTACTAGCATGAGATTGGCTTCAAATTTTTCTACGATGTCAAAGTCTCTATCTTCATTAAGACTATAGTCTCTTCTACGTTCACGATCTTGCCCTACCGAAATCACCGAAGGTCCTCGCACCCAAATGTTGTCGGTGTGGAGACCGTTCGGCATAAAGCACTGCCTTTAGTTGAACCATACCGCGACCTTCACCCAAAATAAACGTGCTGTCCAATTTGTCCAGGTTAAAATAGGTTGTCATTTTGCTAGGAAACGAGACTAACTACTGTAATTCTACTACTTAGCTGCTACACTGAAAGACCCTGTTTATCTAAAGAGACCGGAAGTTCCTCAAAGTTGAGTTTTCAAAAATAGGCAGCTTGAGAAGATCATGGTTTGATAGTGGTGAAGGTCGCTTTAACGTTCGACACGTGACACCACGGTATGTTTGGTCCTCCAATGTCCTGACCCAATAGGTCCAAACAATTACCATCCTGGTTTTTCGGCTCAGCGTTGCAAGGTCTGTAGTGTTACAATTGTAACAATACGCCTGTTAAAAAGGCACAAATACTGAAAAAGGAAACCATTGTAATAATGGTTGGCCAATTTTTATACACCCCTAACCTTAAACTTTGGACAAAATAAGGAAAACATAAAGGTTTATTTGGGAATAACTTTGAAGCAGAAGGTCCGAGTTGTCTGTGGAACCAAGAAAAAAGGCCGTAGTGAAAAGTAATCGTCGTTACGTTGCAGTTAGGATCGAATTTAATAAGTCTCGTCTCTTAGCAAAATGCTTGTGTATTCAAACCACAGCAAATTGAACATGATGTTTACGAGGATTACCCAAGACGTCAAAACCTTTGCTTGAACTGTGCTTTAAAATTTTCTGTTGCTCCCGCCCACTTGACTGGTATGCTAGGTGATATTTCAGTAGAAGAAAATTTATTGAATTAGGGATAGCGAGATGGCTAGCGATGTGGCTTAGATATGGGCTAGACGCCCTTGGTTTTTGGCAACATTATTACATTGAATGTTTCCTGATTAAATTGTTGCTGATGATTTTGCGAACTATGTTAATGATATATTAAAATTTAAAATGGAAAATTTACATTTTGACATATTCCTTAGCCTAAAATTTTGTATTTGGAGCCTATTAATGCATTAAAGTGATAATGTAGTTAATTTTAGTGTTAAATTGGAAAACATTTAATTGAAATTCACGGCTTATCTTCTTTTATTAGTGTTATTTCAGTTTATTATACGACTTTGAACAAGAAATTCTCCTTAACTTCAAACTTTAGAGGAGTGACTGACTCTTGCGGAACAATCAGTATTTTTCCCCAAAAATTTTAAAGATCGCGCCTTTTCAATGGCTCTCTTTTCAAAATGGGAAAAATGCTTTTAAATGACAATTTAATTAATCGTAAGAATTAAACAGGGAAATGGAGGCTGGGTGAAAGATAAGTGTAGTTTTAATTTTTATTTGTTTGTTTAATTAAAAGGTATCCATGAATTTACCCAAAACAAGAATCTTTCACATTAATTATACTTGATTGAGTTTAATTTAACGGCTTATCTTGTTTATCTAGTGTGGATTTAGTTTATAATACAAGTTTCAATAAAATATTAACTTTAATTGCAATTACCCTAAAATTTTAATGTATTCGCTTTTGATGTATTTTAATGATCATTTAAATTAATTGGAAAGTGAAATAGGAATTATCTGTGGCTGTACGAAAAACTTGGGCCCGGATAAACGTCTTAAGCATAAACCTTAACTCTTCTACTTCCAATTCTAATAGTCATTTGGATCCAACTGGTAGTAGTACAAGTACTAATACTACCGGTAGTAGTTCTTCAACTTCCTCTAGCGACTCTGTTGAAGGTCAAATACGTCCCCCAGGTCCTAGAGCTTTATATTCGGTATTTACATTGGAATACGTGAGAAAATCTCAACGGGAAGACCCTTTCGCTTCCCCTATAATTAATTCCTTGCAAGGACCTAACCCAGTTAGGCATAAAATGTTCGAACTGAAAAATAATCTTCTATATAGAAAACCTTACAGGAATTATCCTGAACAAATTTATTTACCACCCCGCTTAAGGCTAGAAGCCATGCAGTTATTACACGACCACCCATTATCTGCTAACAGGGGCAAAGATAAGACCCTGAGAAAAGTCACATTTAGATATTGGTGGCCAACCATAGTTAACGATGTCCAGGACTATGTTAGAGGATGCACACTATGCCAACAATTTAAGGCTAGAAATAGGAAAAAGCCAGGGCTAATGTAACCCTCTGAGATAACAAGTCCTTGGGACCAAATCAGTGTCGACATAATGGGACCTTTTCCCCAAAGTAGACACCATTACAAATACCTTATAGTCTTTGTCGATTATATGACTAAATTCGTGGAAATGATTCCTCTAAAAACTATTACTGCCAAGACTTGTGTCCAGGCTTTTAAGTCGATTATTTCTACACTGTTAAAAAATATTGTCCAAAATTGGATGTAAATGGATCCAAATGGCTGACTCTGAGACAGCACAGTTTTTCGTCTATTTTTGGATAACGTAATTTGTGTTCAAAAAGGGACGGTAAAATGATAAGCCAGAATTGGAGTCTCATCCAAAATTGGATCCAGAATCATCTATTAAGGGATCAATTATAACCCAGAAATGTTCAGGATGTTATCCAATTTTTACGCAAGTGGGCAAATATGTACTAGTATCCTCCCAAAATGGGAGTAGTATCAAGCCACTATTGGACTAATATCAAGCCACTATTGGACTAATATCAAGCCACTATTGGACTAATATCAAGCCATTATTGGACTAATATCAAGCCATTATTGGACTTATATCGAGCCAATATTGGACTAATATCGAGCTCATATTGGACTACTATCGAGCCCATATTGGACTACTATCGAGCCCATATTGGACTAATATCGAGCCCATATTGGACTAATATTGAGCCCATATTGGACTAATATTGAGCCCATATTGGACTAATATCGAGCCCATATTGGACTTATATCGAGCCCATATTGGACTATTATCGAGCCCATATTGGTGTAATACCTAACCTACATTGGACAAATGTCGAACAATATTGGGCTCATTTGAAGCCAATATGGATGCTAGATTCATTACTATGCTATGGAGAGGTTCTGTTCTCGACATATCCATCTTTCTGAGTGAGTGTGTTTGTGCCTGTCTGTCTGTTGTTACACCCCAAGGGATTGCTTTCGTAGTTTCCTAATCTGAACAAAAGTGTTCTATATTTCCGGACCGTATTCACAGTTAACGGAATTGTGGAATATTGGAAAACTGTATAACCGCAGATACACTGACCACTATTCTCTTTTCTGTCATCCTCAATCTAACTACACCATTTTCTGATCTTTTAGACACTCGCGAAAGAGGCATATTCTAGGAGTCAAACGTCAATAATAGCTAGGTTCAAATGATAATAGGGAAAACCTCTCTTAAAAACGATACAACTAAAAGTATGATAAGTAACTCTCGTTAAGTTAATGTACGACGAGTAATGATATCGTTAGTCAAAAAAACAGAATAAAGAAGTCGTTTTGAGGTAAATGACCAAAAGATGTTTCTAGCGTGACTAACTGAAATATTGTAGGGGGAGTGGATTTTTACCTCTCTGGGAGAGGCTTTGTATCTACGTGTCTGTATTTTGTTTTAACTTTTGCAATTGCTTATCAATAAAGAGAAATGATTGATGTGAAATAGGTAAATATTTATGAAGGTGATCCTCAAATATCATTTCGCTCCCCCTTTTTACCTTCACCCATTTATATTACACTAACCCCTCTTTGTTCGAGTCTAGGGTGTTTATGTTGAGATATGGGTGAGTTTCGCACCAAGAATCGAAGGCATGCATTTTTGGATTAAAGCTACCATTTTTGGAACCTTACATCACTTCCCATCCAAATTTGGACTACTTGTGCAATTTTGGATAGTTTTAGCACCAAGAATCGAAAGCATCCAATTTTGGATTAAAGCCACCATTTTTGGACCCTTACATCACTTGCCATCCAAATTTGGATTACTTTGTGCAAATTTGGACAGTCATTGGACTCATTTTTCTAACAGTGTAGGTGGGGAGCTCCTAAAGCTATCCTTAGTGATAGAGGGGTACAGTTTACTTCGAAACTTTCTCTGCAGACGTGCACAGCTTTTAGAATTAACCCAAAGTTTACCACCCGCTATACACCTAAGGGACGCCTAATCTTCATGGAGGAATCCCGGGTCACCAAACAGATTTATAAATACCTGCGGGCAATGGGTCATCGTACTCGATGGGTAAACCGCCTGTCGTTCCTTGACAGAGAATATGGCAGCGGAGCCAGAAGATCGGGAGCTTCATCTCATAGAGAATGGTGCATCATTGTTGATACTTCTGTTAAAGCCCTATCAGAGAAGAAGTGGAGAAGTGAAGTAGCTCGCCACCACAGTCTATCAATCTATGCGGCGAAACTGACTCCATCGGTGGAACCCTTCTATGCCAACGGGATGGCGAGCGATTTGCTTTTCCTAGCACGATCTGGGGCACTCCCCACTGCGGCTAGATTGTCGGAAATTTTCACGGAAGACCCAACTTGTCCGCGATGTGGTGCCGCATGGGAAGATATTACGCATATTGTAATGGAGTGTCCCGCGTTCGACCACTTCCGTGTAAATGTTCCCCCAACTATGAGCCCCACCCTGAGGATGAAACTGGGGTTTGAGACGGCAAACCGAAATGACGCTGTGGCGTTGACCAAACTGTTACTCAAAGAGTGGAACACTATGCGCCTGACTTCTCAAGCTAACGCGTGAAGAAAGCCGTGTTATTTTTACATTTATTTCTATTTCATTTGAACTTATATAATTTTGTTAAAAAGCTGTACATTATACTACATGTGAGCAATTACTTGCTCCTCCCTGATTTAAAAGGGATTCACCTATGTGAAAAGTTAATAAATATTCATTCATTCATTCAGGGAAATCCCACCGAACGAGTAAATAGAGTAATAATACGAGCTTATATCATTTTATGTAGGGAATCACCATGATAGATGGGATGAATCCCTTGACCTTCTTCAATTTGCAATTAATTCTGCACCCCATGAAACTACGGGAAGATCCCCCTTCTTTTTGAATTTAGGGCGGGAGCCACGTCTCCCTTGGGATTTAGAAATTGAAGAACCCATCCAGGACCCTGATGACCCCAGTCGTACAAAAGCTTTAAAAGTTTTTAAGGAACAATTAGAATTCAGTAATGAATTATCTAAGTTAGCCAAAGCTCACCAGAAGAAATACTATGACCTCCGTCATTACCCTATAGAGTTTGAGGTAGGAACATTAGTATGGATGGAAACGCATCCTTTATCAAGTACGACAGGTCAGATAATGAGAAAGCTCAGTCCCAAATGGGCAGGTCCCTTTAAAATAATAGCTAAACATTCTCCCGTAGTCTATGAGTTAGAGGACGCTAACTCAGGACATAATGTAGGGAAAGTTAACCTAGAGCATCTAAAACTCTACTGGACAAACGTAGCCGTCTTCGATAATGTCGGAAATGCCCCTACTTCCCAGTCCGAAGTTGCAGATGATCCTGAGCCTAGTCCCGCAACGAACGGTGGTACCATGGACCACCCTCCTACGGCGACTTCCTCAACAACTTCATCTGAATCATCATCATCTTCTACTTCCCCGTCACCTCCTCAGGACGGTCAGGATGTCGATCAATAGAGCATTCCTGCTATTCCAGATGTCCCTCATACGTCGACATCAAGTACTCTATATTATCAAGCAGCGGATCAACAGATCCCTCCTGCTATTCCAAATGATTCTCATCAACCAACGGACTCTGATAGTGAACCGAGCATGGCCCTTTTTGAAGACCCTCCTCTCCTACTCCATACCTATCACGATATGCGAGCTTTCCAGCTCAATCATCTACCTAATGATAGTCCGCCTTCTGCGGCAGGGGAGGCTTCCCCGTCTGATCAAGAAAAATCAGTCGCTTCCAGTTTTACAGAAGAAATTGTAACGCCTGAGCAACCTTCTGACAAATCAGTATCGGAACCGGCGTTACACCATTCACCTTCTTCTGGCTTTTCGGAAGAGATAGTACCTCATGAACAGATTTCCCAATCGCAATCCCGATCGCTGCGTGCGTCTGACAGTTCATCGACCACGGTATCGGTGTCTATGAGAACTCCTAGATTAAACAGGGCTACTTTACCCAATATTTATTTTGAACCTTTTCGATTGGGATGGCGAAGAGAAGTGTGTAAGAGGGCAACGGTTTGGCCAGGAGGAAACGAAGTAGATATTTATTATCGCCCTCCTGATAACAAAAGATTAAGGTCTCCTTATGAGGTCCAGGTTTACCTCCAGACTAACAACATAAAAAACCTAACAAGGGAACATTTCTGTTTTTCCCGAGAGCCAATCTCTTTTTTCCCATGGGAGTTTATCTCCCAAGCCACTAAGAGACGCTATTAATATTGTATACTTTCAGATGGCTTCATACACCCCTACTCCACCTTGGCATTTTGACCTCCCTAAAGAATTGAAAACGAACAAGGAAGCAACCAAGAATACTGAGTAAAACGGAGCAATCCGTAATGATTTTGGAGGAATATTGCCCGAAAGAACCAGAAAAAACCCTTCAATGCCGCAATTGCAATGACTTTGGCCATGAAGCAAAAGATTGCTATATGCCCAACAAGTATATGAAATCGAACGATTCATGTTCATCATGCTACTCAAAGGGACATATCGCTAGTTCCTGCCCGTTTGAAGAAGATGAAGAAGATATACTTGTATTGGAAGACTCCAGAGAGGAAATGGAGCGATTTACAGCTCCTCAGTCCGTCCCGAACCAGTCCCCAGGGTTTCACCCATTTACACCTCCCTCTTTAAGTTAGGGCGAAGATGACCCTTGGTCATTAACTCAGTTCCTTTCACATCCTCCTCGTCATACGGAAGTTAACGCGCCTATCACGGTGTTTCACAAATTCAAGGCAGAAATCCTCGAAAATTCAACTGCCCCAAAAGTAGACAATTCACCGCGCCAGTGGATCCCCCTGGATGCTAACAACGAAGACGACAGTGAGGATGAAAGAATTAGGAGCTTTTTGGAACGATGGGGTGGACCCCGAAAAATCCACCTAAAATATTAATTCCTTCGAAAATCGCTGACGCAAAACACCCTCTAGTTTGGTCTACATCAATTTGTTGGCGTTGTCAAAAAATAGGACAACACGTTGTTTCCGATTGCCCTGGAAAACGGAGTAAAGTCTCCTTAGAAAAAAGGGAAGCTCGTTGACTATCCCGACTGGAAAACAAGCGAAAGGAGCAAGAACAAAGAAAGGAAAATGCGCCAGAATGAAAAAAAAAGAAAAAAGAAAAAAAAATTTCTGATAATTGTGATATTGAAAAACTACCCCTGCTAAAACGATTTAGGGTTCCTCGGTGTAACCCTTTTTTCCTTTTTGTAAAGAAAAAAATTTGTTAGATAGAAATAGTTCCTAAAGAGGAGGGATGTAACATGGCTGCCACATTACTTGGAGTTTCTACTCCTTGGATCTGGCAGGGTATATATGCCTTTATGTTACATGCTCCTCCTCCCTACTTTACTTTCGTGATATATCGCTGCGATCAAAACGCAGTCGTCAATCGTTTCTCAAGGAGAACTGTTTGGTTTTGTTTGTTAGTCAAGTACCGTAAAGTGTACGGGTTAGGTTGGGTTTATCCCGTTTTCCACTTTTGATTAATAAAAGTCTAGAAGTTTTTCTTCTATTGTTGGATAATTAAAGTAAGTTGTCTTTTATTAATTTTATGGCCCTCGGGAGAATTCATATTTAGTTAAATTCTATTGAGGGTTACAATATATTTAATTGCCTTCAATATCCACAAAGTCAGCAAGGTAAAATTTTAAACTTAATATGGAAGAGACAATTAAAAAACTTAACGCTTTCCTGAGCAAAAATGTTAGTTTTATTATAAAATCGTCAGTAGAACGTTCAAATTTATATACTGAGTTACTGAAATCGCATGGCATTCAAGGTTTTTTAACGAAATTGATAAGTTTATTTCAGAAATCTATAGAAGAGTACAAACCAGACGAATCAAAGCCAAGAAAAAACAAGAAACGGAGTATAGGAGAAAATTTAGAGGCGATTGAAGAATTGTCAAAACTCCGAACAAACAAAGCCATGACATGGTTAGCAGTTTCCTATTTTGAACAAGCTACAAAACTTAAGAAAGAATTGGACCTAAATCAGTTTCACCACGTGGATGTGTTTAAACTTCTCAATAATATAGCATCCAACACGTTCGTATTTTGTAAAATCCTCACAAAATCGCCCGAAAAACTTGAAGAGTTCATTATCAGTGGCACTAGCAAAAGCAATTTAATTGATGCGTCTATTCCGGGAAGTCTTTACGAGGACTGGACAAACGAACCCGATGCTGGACTGTATTTGCTTGGCGCGGGTACCATGGGAGAGATATATAGGCGAACACTCTGCCATAAGAAGAAAAACATCAGCTTTAAACAACAACTAGCAGACAATTCCTTGAATAAATGCACAGTTTTGTTAAGGATGACCAATAGCGAAAAAGAAAGAGATCTTCCAATTGAGTTAAAGAACCGAGACAACGGTAAGATGTCATATCCTAAGTCAAGTTTTCTGCCATTTATCCGTAGCCTAAATAAAGTTGTCGCTAGTTATGCAAACAAAAATGCACTTTTGAAGTTTGGAACAAAAATGATAAAAGTAAGATGTTTAACCATATATTTAATTTTTAAAGGTTAAAATTTATTATTTAATTTAGGTATGTGCAGAGGAGATTTTTTTTTTCCTAAAATCTGAAGCACAGCGTGATATTTTTAGCAAGCTCTTCCGGAAAACTCTCCATTTGACAAACATGCCATAGAATGTTTCTATCAGGAATGGACACGTAAAATGGTGCATGCTAGAATACAGGAATTTGTTTCGAGTAGCCGGAATAATAAAAAAGTTGGTCACACCTTACGGGACCAATTATATGCCATTAAAGAGCGAGGAAAACAAGAGTTTAAGCCAAAAGTCAAACAGTCAAGACAAGTTGGGAAAACCAAAATATTATCTCTCCGTGTCGAGAAGATTATATAAATTAAAAGTATCCAACGAAAACGTCGACCTTTTTGCCCTCATCCTTTCCCGCGCTTTGCGCTTCCTCATTTCATCCTTACTCTCAACATTATCATCGTCCATTTTACATACAAAAATCAAATACTCACAAAAAGAAGCGGCAAAAAGCTGCTGGCTCTTTACAATCACTTAATTTCAGAGTTGTGCTAATTAATTAGTTAGCTAATTGAATTTCTAATTAATTAGCAACATTTACTAATTGAAAATGGTAATTGAATTTTAATTACCTTAGTGCTAATTGAGAAGTAATTCTAATTAATTAGTATGAATCGGAAAGGTAATTATCTAATTAAAATTTAATTTGATTTAGGATTAACTAATTAGCCAATTGGATTTTCAATTAATCATTTACGCCAATTTTTTGTAAAAAAATCGAGGAATTAACTCATGATTCATCCATTTGAACAAGAAAAAGCCTTATTATATCAATGCGGAAGCCTCAGTGCTACTCTAAATTTTTCAGCTCCTCAAACATGAGAGAATACTAGTACTAGTAGAAAATTTCGTAGTTCGCAACTGCCCCATTTCGAAATTCCGACTGATTTACCTACTCGAATTAATAGCAGTGCGCATGTATTTACTACTCAGGAGTCCATTATAGGAACTGTGGCAAGAAAATGAAGAAATGAGACAAATTTTAACATGACGGAAGGCTCGAGGCTTGTCTCATTTTTCGAGAATAATTCATGCCTTCCGTACCCGTTTTTCAATGGCATTGAAAGATCAAACTTTGCATTACCAAAGTACTAAATCCATGGGCACTTTTAAACTTTTATGTTTACTTATGGTTTCTTTTTTACCTTAATTAGAAAATCGTAATTCTAATTAATTAGTTTGATAAATAAATGTCTAATTTCTAATTGAATTGAATTAGTTTCTATGTCTAATTGCTAATTGGCTATTTAATTAGTTCATAAATATTTCCCTAATTGCTAATTGGCTAATTAATTAGTTCAAAAATATTTCCCTAATTGCTAATTCTAATTCAATTAGTTGTCAGCTAATTAGCACAGCTCTGCTTAATTTGACTTAATATCCAACTTCCAAACACAAATATTTACTGGTAGATAAATTGACAACCTACAAGCAAAGAAAAATTCTCAAGAATGGCTCCCGCAGATTTAAAAGGTCTATTTTCAACTAGGTGGGCGTATCTGATTAGATTTAAAATATATATTTTTGAAATTTTAGGTCTGACTGTTATCTACACCTAGATGGTTTTCAGTGAAACAAAGAAGGAGCTTAAACACAATTGTGGAAGCTTCAGTCTTATTTAAAACATGTAAAACAATTATCATCTCTGCAAATAGCTTACACATGTCTTTTTTACCAATGCCTAACCGTTTGGATTGTTCTAAAGCAATATCAGCACCAAAAAATATTTTTGATACAAAATAAATGTGTTATATTTTTATTAAGAATAAAACAAGAGGATAAAAAAGTTCTGTCCTCTCGTAATTTTTTAAGCCTTTATCATGATTACTCTATACAACAGTAACAAGGAGTATAAAGCAATTAGTGGAAGCAGTATTTTTTCCGAAACAATCTCGCTTATGTTTATCCTCTCTAGACTTCGCGAAAAACGTATTACTCCTACGTTAAATATTAAAAGACAGGCAAGGATTCATACCATTAAAGAAGGAGCGCAATATTATCCATATTTTCATTTCATACACAGAGAAAAGAAATCATTATGTTTCTGAGAGGAGCTTCCCATTTTTGTTGTTGTTTTGAAAGATATTACGCAATGCACGGGCCTTGATGGATATAGGGGGCAATGAATGAAATATATCACAATGCACGGGCCTTGGTAGATATAGGAGGCAATGATAACCTCTCTTTGCACGAGAGGTTTATCTTTAATATTTAAATAAATATAATTATTTTTAATTATTTTAATCTTCAATAATTAACATTGATAATAGTTAAATCGTTTAAAATAAAGTTATAACTTTTATCTTCTCAAACTTTGCTAATATTGACGTTTAAATTGAAGCGTACCCCTCTTACTCGATTCTTTTAAAATTTTGGTATATACAGGGTGTTTCTGATAAGTCTGCCATAAATCAAGGGGCGTGTTCTTTGGGTCAAACTGAGTGGAAAGTGTCAAAGAACATGGGGTGTACAAGAATTTGCAACGAAGATATGGCCCCCCAAACATTGGCCCCTAAAACAAGAAAATATTCGAAAATGTAGACTAAAACAAATTCAGCCTTATCAACTTGTTTAGAAATAATGAGACAATTTCAATAGTTTCCCTCTAACATCGTTATTGAACTTTCACCTGGCAGAAGTGTATAAAATGAGTAGAAGTATGCCTACTCTAGTAAAGTAAATTCAAAGTATCATGGTACCTTTCGGTTGGTATTACTTTTATTCTTAACAAGTTAACATGGACGTTACAGGTATTGTTCAAAATGTCCACCAACGGCGTTAAGACAAACATGAACCCGTCTTTCGAAAGATTCTTGGACATGTTGGAAGATTCCTGGCATGTTCCTGATTGTTTGACAACCTTCAATAATTCGTCTCCGCAAGTCTTCCTCATCACGGACTTCATTCTTGTACACGATGTCTTTGAGATGACCCCAAAGATAGATATCGCACGGATTTAAATCCGGAGATCTGGCAATGCTGACAGTCATGACGCAAACGTAAAAACTAAACGGTGGTTTGCTATAAAGTAACGCGATGTTGTTGATAACGTCACAGTATCACTTCGAACGAACGTGTGGTAGTACAGTATGGCGTATACCAATGCAGAATATGCAGACATGCATCTCATGTATGGACTGGCGCAGGGCAATTCAGTGGAAGCACAGCGGCGATACCAGGAACAATTTCCGCAACGACGCATACCAAATCGTCGTACGTTCGAGGCTGTTGACAGGCGCTTGAGGGACATCGGACAAGTACAACCCAACAACGTTCGAGAGCGAGACATTCCAGAAGACATGGAGGAAATCGAGGAAGACGTCCTTGCCATGTTCGATGAGGACCCCTCGACAAGTACCAGACAAGTTGGACGACAATTACATGTTAATCACGTTTTGGTCTGGCGAATTCTCCGCGGACATCAGTTTCACCCGTATCATATTCAAAAGGTGCAAGCTCTTAACCCGGCAGATTATCCAAGACGCATCGACTTTTGCGAGTGGTTTTTAGCCAGAGTAGAGGACAATCAATTTCCACGGGTCCTTTTAGTAACCGACGAGGCACATTTTTCCCGGGATGGAATTCTGAACTATCACAACCACCACGAATGGCGCCAATTAAACCCACACGCAACTAGTGTTAGAAGTCACCAACAGCAATTTTCTTTAAACGTATGGTGCGGCATTGTCGGTAATCATTTACTAGGTCCGCATTTTCTTCCACCCAGACTAAATGGTGAAGCATATCTCACGTTCTTAAGAGACACTTTACCTGAACTACTCGAGGACATACCGTTAGCATTACTTCGTGACATGTGGTTTATGCACGACGGGGCACCCCCACATTTCAGCCGTGCAGTTAGAGAACATCTTAATGCTACGTTTAATTTGAGGTGGATTGGGCGTGGAGGACCAGTTGCGTGGCCAGCCAGATCTCCGGATTTAAATCCGTGCGATTTCTATCTTTGGGGTCATCTCAAGAATGAAGTTCGTGATGAGGAAGACTTGCGAAGACGAATTATTGAAGGTTGTCAAACAATCAGGAACATGCCAGGAATCTTCCAACATGTCCAAGAATCTTTCGAAAGACGGGTTCATGTTTGTCTTAACGCCGTTGGTGGACATTTTGAACAATACCTGTAACGTCCATGTTAACTTGTTAAGAATAAAAGTAATACCAACCGAAAGGTACCATGATACTTTGAATTTACTTTACTAGAGTAGGCATACTTCTACTCATTTAATACACTTCTGCCAGGTGAAAGTTCAATAACGATGTTAGAGGGAAACTATTGAAATTGTCTCATATTTCTAAACAAGTTGATAAGGCTGAATTGGTTTTAGTCTACATTTTCGAATATTTTCTTCTTTTAGGGGCCAATGTTTGGGGGGCCATATCTTCGTTGCAAATTCTTGTACACCCCATGTTCTTTGACACTTTCCACTCAGTTTGACCCAAAGAACACGCCCCTTGATTTATGGCAGACTTATCAGAAACACCCTGTATATGGAAATCGTTTCCCTTATATTAGTAAGGAAAAAGCGCAATTGCAAGGAAAGAGCGCAATTGCAAGGAAAAAGCGCAATTGCGAAAACCTTTGGTGGTCGATCCCACCTTAGGGAGGTTAGACGTTTCTCGTAACCCTAGCTGATCGCCGCGTATATCCTAAAACCAATCTATGATAATGGAGCAGAAGCCAATGATACAGATTGGTGTCTATGTGGATGGTGGTGTTAGAAGCCAGTGTAAGTGCAGACTGGTGTCAATGTGGGATTGACAAAGAACAGAAGATGGTGGTGTTGGAAGTCAGAAAAGTACCAGACTGGTGTTCATGTAGGATGGACGAAGACCAAACATGGTGGTACGAGAACTCAAATATAGAGTAGCCAACGGAGAGAAATACAATTTTCGAAATTTCCGTGAACTGTCAATGCGGTCCGGAAATTGAAAACACGTTTGCTCCGATACGCAAACTGCGAACGCGGTCACGTGGGTGTAACAACGGACAGACACACAGACAGACACACACAGACACGGCCGTTACAGAACCTCTCCTGGACTACGTCACACGTAGAGGTAAAAAGGCAAAGGGAAACCTTGCAAAACTATTATTGTGAGAGCAGAAGTGATTATACAAAAATGTCTTGGTTTGAACCAAGGCCGAAAAATAAACGATATGAATGAGGTTTATCAATTGACTGAAGTTCAGATATGGCAATTTTTCTTTAATTATTATTATCAATTTAATCCTTAATCACAATTTATTTCTATCAACTGATTTTACTGTTAATCGATTTATTCCCTCTAAATTTATTCAAAAAAATTGCATATCTACGCTTTTTAAGCTGTTTGCCCATAGCAACAGCTTTATACGGCGACCCCTGGAAGCAGGCTGGCTGGCAAGCAGGCAGGCAGGCAGGCTGGCTGTTTCGCGTTCGCGTTCATTTTCGTAAATTTAAATTACGCGGCAGAGCTTGCCAGAATTTCATTCTCCACCGCACTAGCGACATCTATACTAAATTCGATCATATTTTGGACGAGAAAATGCTTACACTCGGAGGCATCGGGACTCGAACTTACGAGTGAGTGACGACGCCGGTGTGGGATGCGGATACTTAACGTCTGCGCCACTACGGATTGTTGTTAAGCTATCGATATTTTTCCTGTACTTTTCCACGCCTTGCTTATTGGTAGCGGGAATCCCTAATTTCGGGTTTTGTTAAAGACAATATCACACTGCAAACAGCGTTAATATGCCTTGGGCATATCTTGTTCAAGAACAATTCCATTTTCCGAAAACATTATATCATGAAATTAATTATTTTGAAGGGAATACGTATTGTTGGATCAACAATGAATATTTGAAATATTCTGCTGACTCCCTAAAAAGAGCAAACAATTTGTAGTCATAGATTATTAAGGTTGGCAGGAAAGTCCAGAGAGTCACGTACCGTTTACAATGTGGAAAGATTTGGATCTGACCGCGTGTTTCGAGTGGGTTCTGATGACCCATACACTGCAAGCACTGATAATTGCAAAATTTTATATACTAAGAAAATTTTGGAAGGGGCGGGCTTTAGTGTTCCCTCCTTCGCATAACTCGTTTAGAATGGAGTGGTTTATGTATTAATTCCGAAGGAAAAGAACTTAAATATCATTGGTACTGAGACGTTTTCCTTTTTATAGAATCTTTACCCTAACCTTGGTTATGCCTATATAATATTTTTCCAGTCCATGAAAGAAGCGCTACCTACTAAAAGAAACCACAAGGGACAAACGTTGTTCCTATGTCTTAAGTAAACGGCATTATTTTATTAATTAGTCCGTGCAAAATAAATTCTCTTTATCATATTTTATCGAATATCCGTCTTCTCAGCAAATTGTAACCGTTGAAAAGACTACTAGTGGTGCAAACTTGAAGATTAATTATCAAGCCACTAACATTTAAAACTATGTCCGTCAAGGTGCTTACATGTTAGTGAACACCGATACGAAATCCCTTCAAAATAATTTCATGGTAAAATGTTGTTCTTGAAAAAGCGTAGATATGCAATTTTTTGAATAAATTTAAAGGGAAAAATGGATTAACAGAAAAATCAGTTGATAGAAATAAATTGTGATTAAGGATTAAATTAATAATAATAATAATTAATGAAAAATTGCAATATCTGAAACTTCAGTCAATTGATAAACCTCACTCATATCGTTTGTTTTTCGGCCTTGGTTCAATCCAGGACATTTTTGTATAATATCGGTCACTTCAGTCTTAAGGCGGTAGTTAACTCTTAACAGGCTGAAATGTTTGGTGTCGTTTTTGATTCTTGCCGAACTTTATCTATTTTACCCTAAACTTTTGGATTTCACGCCTATTAAAGTACTTTAATTAAAATTTAAATTAATTTAAGCGTGAAATAGAAAACATTTGGCTTTATCAACGGCTTGGGTAGTTTTAATCTTATTTAAATAGTTTATTTAAAAGTTATTTCAGTTTTTATCCAGAAAAAATGTATATTTTTGGTTCAATTTCACGTTAATTAGACTGAATTAAGTTGAAATTAACGTAGGATTCTGTTTCGGCAGTGTCCATTTAGGCTATAAAATGAGTTTCAATAAATAATTAACCATAATTGCATTTTTGTGGAGTTTTTCGATTCTTATTTTACCCTAAAATTAAGAATTTTGCGCCTTAATGTACTGTAATACATCATTAGGATTAAAAATTGTTTTAACGAATGATGATGCGTTGGATGAGTTTGAGGAATTATATCACACACCTTCAAATTAGTAGAATTTTAGTGAGATTAACAAATAATGAAACCCCCTGTATACCCCATATGGCAATGTTGAATTAACTCAGCTAACGTAAACACCACTCGTTTAACTTCCCTAGCGAAAACACATCAAACTTTTTGTCATCATTCCAGTAGTATTTTGAAATTTTCTAACTTTTAACAGGGTGAAAACACTCTATTTCAAGTATCAACACGTTAAGAAATTGAATAGATATCACATTTTTACATCAAATTGGAAGGGCCCCGTAAATCGGGTAAAATCTAGGATATGTTTCTAGCAGGAAACGAAGCAGACTACAGACAACAGAATTCCAAACACTTTGGAGCTGGAAATGAGCTTTTTTTAATAATCTTTAAAGAGGAATGACACTATAAAGACTATATTACAGTCTTTACAGAGACTTACTAAGCCTTGGCCGTAAAGAACGTCAAAAAACGTATTTCAAACGATATAAAAACCTCTATTAACTGTAATTATTTACCTGAATTACTTTTTTAGACGAAAATTCGACCTGATAACAAAGTATTTGTTTCTATGGGTGTTATAGTTAGTTAGAAAATCCAAATAAAGTTGTTCAAGCTCGGAAAATACTAAACAAGCGTCGAATGCTCAAAAACAAGTTCTTAAGATCATAGCCACCTGGATCACGCGACTCGCGGACGCAGGCTGCTCGCGCTATAGGTTCAACTTCCACAGAATGAAGCAAACTGAAAATGTAAACTTAACTTGTTATGAGGCACAAACCTAGGCCCTCCCTTGTTCTCAATCTGGTTGAAAATTGAAGAAATGGGTATCAGCGCGCTAACAGGTTAACCTGACGTTTAACTCAAGAGCCGTACTTCCATAATTAACTAAAATTAACATACTTTTTCTGATTAGACTAGCCGATCGCACACCCTGAATACTTATTTGTTAAATTAAGAGTATTCCGAAAAGTAACTTCGCTCTAGTTTTTCAGTTAGAGGTGGTTAAATATCACGAAAAACCCCATGTTAATCTCCATAGGCAAATTGGTAAAAGCATGTGAATTTTGCTTTAACGTTATAAAAGAGTATCAAGTCATATCTACAAGGGCCTACCGGTCCTGTAGAATAGCGAAACTGAATCCCCTAAATTACCACGGAAGATAAAAAGATTGAAGTTGACAAAGATAATTGAAGAAACTGATGCTTCACAGGAGAGAAGTTTGACTGAAAATAGAATCTCAATTTCTAACCCTAAAACTAGAAAGAAGCCTACAGGAAAAAATTCTAGGGAAGCGACTGAAAATTTTGAAATTCAAAGTACGAAAAACAATACCAAGAGAAAACCAAGAGCTAATACTAGTCAAATAAGTGATATTGTAAATTCCCTTAAGTCACCTCAAATGTGCAAAACCAGATCTAAAGCCAAAGAATCAAAAATTAATGTTCCTACCAGAAATAAAAAGAAGTGTACAGGAATAAATAGTCAATTGAATGATTTTGAAAAATCCTTTAAGTCACCTCAATTGTGCAAAACGAAATCTAAAGCCAAAGAATCAAAAACTGTTTTCATAGGAAAAAAACCCAAGAAGCCCACAGCTAATTTAAGTTTAGAAACGCCAGAACCTAGTCAATGCTGTTTGGAATCAGAATCCCCTAAAGTTCGCAATCAAAAACTACCCAGAAGGACAAAAATTTTACGGCGCCAATTGCGTCGAGCAATTTTTAAATTATTTATTTAGCGTAGAGCAGGTAGTTTTGACTGGACAGAAACGTAAAACGTACCAACCGCGCTTTACTAACACTCAAGTCGTAGCTCATTACGCGAAAGCTTTTGATAACTTCTTAATTCTTAACGCTTTAGTCCATAGACACGTCACCCCTGCTGTTATTTTTGACGGTAGTAAAATTTTAATGATTCATCTTGAGGGACCGCAAATTAGATTCCTCGATAGCTTTAACTACATTAGTCAACCTCTGCGTAATTTCACCAGCATGTTTAGCCTCGGCGATGTGGCGAAAGGATTCTTTCCATTTGATTTTCATACCGAAGAAAATCTTAATTACATTGGCGTCATCCCTGAAGCTTCGTACTTTAACGTAGCTCAAATGAAAGCCAATGATTATCGAGATTTTCAAACTTGGTACGCGTCAATGGAAGGATCTATTTACAACATCAAAGAGGAGCTTATTAAATATTGCATTCAAGACGTCAAAGTCCTAAGACAAGGCGTCGAAGCTTTTAGAAAAATTTACGTAGATCTAACAAAATTAGACCCTTTTTGCTTAAAAAATATTACTTTGGCGGGTGCTTTAACCACTATTTATCTTAACAATTACTATAAACCTTACAGCATGGGTATTGTTCCTTCTAACGGCTATAACGCAAAATTCAATCACAGTCAGATTAGCTTAAAATATCTCGCTTGGGTGGAGAAAACGGAAAATATAAAATTGCGAACGGCTTTAAGCTATGGGGGTGAATATCGGGTGGGTCGCTATTTAGTCGATGGCTATAGTGAAACTCCGCCCAAAATCTACGATTTCCACGGTTGTTACTTTCACGGTTGTCCATGCCAAAAACTCAATGCCTACAATACCCAACTCAAAGCCAGCAACAGATTTCTGTACGAGCGGACTCTAGATAGAGAGCTGTTTATTAAAGAGAAGATGGTCGGATATGAATATACCTCGATTTTTGAGTGTCAATTTGCTAAGCTTTTAAAAGAAAACGCCGAAGCAAAGGCTTACTGCAAAGGTTTAACTTTTCGGCCTCAAATATCAGCCCGTAGCGCTCTCTATGGGGGACGAACGGAAAATTTTGTTCTTAACTGCCACGTGCAAGGTGAGGAGAAAATTTTCTACAAGGATATTATTTCTTTGTACCCGAAAGTTTGTCGCGATTGTCCGTACCCTAGCGGCCACCCCATAATCTATAACAGAGATTTTGACAAATCGCCAGGCTGGTATTTTGGCGTTATGAGTTGTCGTCTGTTGGCCCCTCAAGATCTCCACATCCCCTTAATTCCCTTTCGCAGCGGTGGTAAATTAGCTTCCGCCCTCTGTCGCACGTGTCTAGAATTGCGAGCGGAAATCTGCGAACACACTGTCAACGAACGGGCTTTCGAATCAGTCTGGCCAACGGTCGAAGTCTATGCCGCTATGGAACATGGTTATAAACTCCTCGATATATTCGAGGTGTACCATTATCCAAAAACGGAATATTTCTTCGCCCAGTACATGACTGATTTTATCGCCTTGAAAGTGAAGAATTCCGGATTTCCCGCTCACGCGCAAACGCCTCTGCAAAAAGAGGCGTATATCGCTGATATAAACAAGAATGAAAAGCTTTCTCTGACAGTGGCGGATATTCAATCAAATCCTTCCCTGCGTAATATCGCTAAAATTAATTTAAATTCTCTTTGGGGTCGCATGGCGTTAAATACGGGAAAGATTCGCAGCATCTTTATCAACAATTATTACGAATTGATACGATACGCGAGCGATTACACTCTGGAATTAGTCGACTTACGGCCAGTTACGGAGTCGATCGCTCTCTTATCGTACAAAGCCAAAAGCGATTACGTTTCGGACTACAAACTGGGGTCGGCCATTGTGGGGAGCTTCGTTTCTTGCTACGGGCGACTCGAATTGAACAAGATGTTGCTTCAATTAGACCGCGCAGCTTTGTATTGTGACACCGACTCGATAATCTACCGCCATCTACCGGGAAAGTTTGACATTCCAACTGGCAATCATATTGGTTGCTGGGCGGACGAACTCGGCGGTGATTATATAACTTCCTTTTGTAGTACCGGTGCCAAAAGTTACTCGTTTCGCACTAGCAAAGGAAAAGAAGTCAAGAAAATTAAAGGGTTGACGTTAAATCGAGAAAATCTTGAAAAACTTGACTTTGAAACCTTTGAAAGTGTAGCGATGAATCCGGAAAAGGAAGTTACAGTCAATGTCCCTTTTAATTTTAAACGGGATAAATACAAGCTGCAGCTAGAGGCCGTTAAAATCACCAAAAGATTTCGCCAAACCTCGAATAAGAGATTGTTGAACGCCGATTTGACAACCAGTCGACCCTACGGTTTCAAAGAGGCAACACCCGCTTCAACATCTCTTTCGCATGAATTACGAGGCTAGGCGAAGACATACTTTTGAGGGCTTGTGGGAATCTTGCGTTCCTATCGAAGCCCTGGCCAAAGACGGTTTCTATCTTGCAGATGTAGAAACACAGACGACGCGCTGCGCCTTTTGCGGCATCGCCCTGTACCAGTGGCGTTGCACGGACCATCCATCGAGGGAACATCGGAAGCACAGCCCATCGTGTCCGATGGTTTCCAAAAAGCCGTGCAACAACAAACCACTGCGTCAGGGGTTTCCCGACTTCCCGACCAGCGAGGGCGAGGATGTTTGCGAGCCTCTAATCCAAACATGCCCAGCCACCAACAAAGAGCGGTCGGGAAACGAAAAAGTGCGCGTGCGCATAAATCCGTCGTGTTTTCTTCTGTAGTGCGTGTTTACCAACTACCCTCCGAGTCTCGCGTGAACTTTGACCTCATCAACGACCAACGCTTTCGCCAACGGATTACGAACTTCGAAAAAAAATTTTTAAAAACAATTAATTAATAGGGATTTTTTTGGGTAAAAGGTTTTGTGTATATTGTTTTTTTTTAATGCTGTTTAAATATGTAAGGGTTTTTTGGGGTTTTTGGGTTTATAGTGTTTTAATTTTTTTGATTATTAATGTTTTTTTTTAAATATATATCTATGTTTTTAATATAAATAACATGTCAACAATAATAAAATGCTTATTATTTAAAATGAATCCAACCGAGTCAGTCTCGCATTCTTTAAAGTTCCAAACACCCGCCCAGTTTCTAATCGTGGGGCCAACGCAAGCGGGGAAGAGTTTTCTTTTAAGTAACTTATTGCAAAATCATCAGCTTATGTTTGACCCACCGCATATAAAGGTTATTTATTGCTACGCCGCCTGGCAGCCAAACTACGAAAAATTGAAACAATTGATTCCGGGAATTCAATTTATTCAAGGCTTGCCAACGGCCGATCCGGATTTTTGGGAAACTCATCGCGATTCTTACTTGATACTAGACGATTTAGCTAGTCCATTATTTAAGCAAACTCATATTGCCGATTTAGTGTGCGTGACGTCGCATCATTTAGGGTATACAGTCATTATTATTACTCAACAACTGTTTCCCAAGGGTAGCCAATCGCGGATAATTTCTCAAAACTCTTCCTATTTTATAATAATGAAAAATCCTCGAGATGTCGCCTCTATTAGGTATCTAGCCCAACAAATAAGTCCAGATAACCCGAAGCGTATTACGGACGCGTACAGACTAGCCACTAAAGAACCCTATAGCTATTTGTTAATTGATTTAAAACAAGAAACTCCGGAAAATTTACGATTAAGGTCGCGAGTTCTACCTCACGAATCACCTATGTATGTCTATGTCGATTAAATTTAATTGTCATTTGAATAATGGCCCCACGCGTTAAACGTCGATCAGCAAAACGCTCCCGACTCGTCGTAGCGCGTCCCTCAGCAAGGTTTGCCAAATTTGTCCCTTATTTACAGAGTTTGCGTCAAACTAGCTGTAAACAACGGCGAACCCTCTTAAACAATAGTAGCGCGCCTCAATTAAAGAGCATTCAGACAATTTGTAAGAATTTAAAGGGCGGGGGTATTTATTTGAGTAAAGACCGCAAGAAAAAGCTAGCAAAGTACAAGAAAATTATTAGACAACTCGGATCAAGTACCTTGTCGCAAAAAAGCAAAAAAAAGCTGTTGTTGCAGCAATCAGGTGGTTTTCTTACGACGTTGCTTGCAGCAATTTTGCCTTCAATTGTCCAAGCCATAGCTGCTAAACTATGAAACAAATGGTGCTTGTGGCGGCTAGTGCAGTAACTTCAACAGCTGCCCAAGAACACTCGGCCTTGGACCGAGAGATTGATGATATTTTAAAATCGCCATTGAATGCCTACGATAAATTATATAAATATTTAGACGCTTTTAAGAAATATTTAAGTATCGAGAAACAAATTCCTTTACCTAAATTTGAGGTCGTAACACAGGCAATGCCAAATGTCCCCACGCCGCCATTACCGGTCACCCCTAAAATGCCGCCGCGAAAAAAACAATTGTCATGGCCGACTTATGCCCCGTCATCACCGACAACAAGCACGTCGGGCAGTTCTTTTACTACGCCTAAACGAACCGAGCCTCGGCAAAAGGTTTTTAAAAGCGAAACGGCTGTTGGGACACCAACACAAGAAGATTTTTACCAGCAATATGGGCCGACCTATGTTGGAGATATGGTGAAACGGCAAGCCGAAGTTCTGGCAAAACACATTTTTTACACCAAAAAGAGAGCTAGAAGAAGGGGCTGTCGGTTATGCAAATCCCGACGATTTTCAAGAAGAAATTGTCGATGAACAAGAGAATTTAGCGGAGGAAAACGGGGACAATTTAACGGACTTGGAAAACCTGTTCGAGACGGCCTCCGCTAAACAGAAGAACAAGAAAAAAAAAGAAAAAACCTCGGAAAAAGAAAGACGAACTTCAAAATCTCGGCCCAGTAGTTCCATCTAACGAACGAAGAGCTAAACACCATAAATGGCGTGATATTGATTAATAAAATGTAATATTAAGACAAAAAAAATTGTTTTATTGCGAACAATATCTGTGTACATGTTTTTTTAAATGTAAAGATAAATATAATAAGGCGACATAGTCGTTAAGTTTAAGATTCTGGTCATAGATGGCGTCTAATATCGTCTTTCTAGCCACGCCCTGACAGCGGAGTGCTAGGTACAGACTACAATGCAAACCGCACAGTTGAAAAAATGGATGTTGAATTTGTTGTTTATTGTAAACAACTCGTTTCCCGTATCGTTTTAAATTAACTTTATAGTATCGCGGCGACTTTCCGTAAGTGCAAAACATTTCTACCGTGTCATTGTTAGAAAAGCACGCTATCCAATGTTCTCCAGCCTCTCCAGCTGCTTCATTATTGAATATAAAGCAAAATTTGGGCCTTTTTGGACGTGCTGGGAGTCTGTTTACTGGGAAGCATCCTAAATAGTAGGGTCGCGTTCTTTTGTCGCAAGTTAAGAGAGCGTTTATTTGCGAAGTGTTCATAATTTATTCTTGACAAGACCCGTCTCGGGTAACGAGACTTTTTGTAGTTCAGCGCCGTAGAAAACACCCAAAATTTGCTCCCCCTTTAAATCCGCTACGCGATAGACGGGTGGTGACCTGGGTATGACGTCAACAACGCGAAATATTTCGTCAGTAAACGTGCCCCCGAGCTGGTTTTTCTAAATACTCTACTAGCTATAGAGAGACGCACGTAGTCGCCAACTTTAAGCCTCGGTGCGTATCGATTAATTCCGTTTGATTTCCCGTACAGTTTATTCCAAATGATTGATTCGTTATCTATATTAACATGAATTCCAGTAGTTGAATGAACCCGTTCATTATAGGCTTGAGTAATTAAAGGTAAATATTTAACGTAATTTTATTCCCGTGGCCGTAATAACCCGGGCAATTTGTTCCTTAATTGTTCTAATAAAGCGTTCCGCTAGACTGGCCTTATGCTGACTCCGGGCAAAATGTATTTGCACATTGTGACGTTTCAAAAAGGAAGCAAAGTTGCGCGAACTAAATTCTCCACCGTAGTCAGTGTATATTTTTAAAGGGATCCTCTCTCGAAATATTTTTTTAAAAGCTTCGATAACCTCGCCAGATGTTTTGTTTCTAAGAGGTACTGTCCATCCGTAGCGGCTTAAGACGTCAATGACGCACAAAACATAGCGAACATTTTTATTAAAACGTTTTAATTTCGGTAGATCCAACAAATCAGCTTGAAAAACGTCATCGATAGTCGAGGCGTACACCTGGTTGGTTTTGAATCGGAAACGTCGAAATCGGTGTTTCGTGTAGGCGGGTTGTTTCTCGAGAAAGGCGACTAATTTTGCTTTTGGCACGTGCGGTAAGGCCTTTTGTAATCTCGCTAGCGACCCATAAGCGGCCGGATTAGCCACGTCGTAATAAATTTTTCTAATTTTAGCGTCCATGTCTTAACAAGTATAAATAACGACTAAATGGTTTCCCAATAAACAACTTTATTTAATACACGCAAAGGTATTTTATAAAAACAATATCAGTTAAACAAATACGCTATATCAGTACATTTATCTTAATAGCCATAAATCAAGGCATTCTTTAAATCGGCAAAACTGTTGACAAAATAAGCGTAAATATCCTCTTGATCCTCGATCCATCCATGGTCGGTCTCAAATTGATGCAAAATTTTCTCACGATCCAGTTGAGGCAACGCTTCGTGCAAATTACGCTCGACTCGATCGCTGAAATTGTGTCAAATTCCGAGCAGCTTTGAGAGTGGCATATTTGTTTCGACACTCGACGTTGGCGCAAGTGGAAGTGACGTCAAACAAAGTGGTAGTGAGCTCGTTTAAAATTAATTCGCGCATGCGACAGACAGCTATCCCTTTAGCCTTGAGAGCCTCGTCAATCAACGGCTTTAAATCGATCAATGTCTGCCATCCTGTTTTGTTCAGGCTAAATCCTTCGCTGGTGCTAAAGTTGAGGAAATAACGACTGCCGCTGCCTCGTTCATAGTATCGAAGATCGATTAGACGTTCATCTTTCGAGTTGACGAAGCATTCCAGCTTGATGCGCTCTTTGACGGGCAACCAAATATGATAGCGAGGTATTTTTCCGTCAAAAAAGGACGTGAGTTCATTTTGAAACCGAAACAAAGCGTACCAGGCGTTAGGTTTTAATATAGTTTTTTGTACGCGTATCCGATCTTTGAATTAATATTTTAGGTTCAATCGATTCAATGACGCAAATGTCGAGCTTTGGCGTGACGGTGTGTACTTGGTGCATCTTTGCTCGCGACTGATATTGTATTTATAAAGTTTTAGTCTTTTATACGTTGGGGTGATTATAAATAATTTCTCTGTTTTTAGATATTATTAATTGGTTGTTTGGAAATTCGGCCATGACAATGCACGTGACGTTTTCGGTTAGCGGAGAAGCTAAATCTTAACGATAATCGCAAGTTACCAGTCTGGGCATGGAATTTAGACCTAACGAAGCGAGATGTTCTCTACTCAAATCAAAAAACACCGACAAAAAAGCCCTTCTTATATAAATCGTAAGAATTATATTTCCCCGGTCAAGACCTAATATCTCGAGACCCTCGAATAAAGAATTGTAACATCTAACGTATTGATCGTCGTCAAAATTAGGCGTAAACGGATATCGGGATAATTTTGTGAATTTAAAGAGAATTGCATGAAATCGAGTTTGAAGTGTTGGAGATCCAGGGGGTTTAGAAGTTGCTTCCCCTACAAATTTTTTATTAGTAACGAAAGCCACGACAGTTCGCGAGGGTAATTGCCCCGTAAACAAGCTGTCCCTAATAAATCTTGCGTTCCGTGGTTATTAAGAAATTTTTCATAACAATAGAGTTTACTTCGTAGCGAGCGTTTATTCCCAATTTAACATCTGGGCGTGAGCTAGTTGCAGTTCGGGATTAACCTCAATTTCGCGCGTAAACAAGGTGCATTCCGTTAATCAATCTTATACTTTTTGCCCGTTTCATTGTGAATAATAGCGAAATCCGTGGAGCTTCGATGAAGTCTAATTCGCACCTCGATATTATCTAGTAAGAATTTTGGGCGTTTTGAACATATCCAAAAATAATTCGCCAATTACATCGCACGTCTTTGATTTTGCCACGCGTTTAGCGCGACGACCAATACCATTATCTTCTTTGTTAATATTGGCGTCCGCTAAAGCCGTCGCCGGATCGATAATGGTATCCAAATAATATAACATAGAAGTTAACCAGGAATTGGCCGCCGTTTGTCCCATAATTTAAAAGTATTTTAAAATAGGCCATATATGGGTACATATTATTAGGTTGCTGGACGACGCCATTAGAAATAATTCTACTTGACAAAATAGCGAGGCAATTATTAAATTTGTTACCGACTTTCTTTTCCGCATCTGGAACGGCCGTGCCGTCTTCGTGTAAAACGCGAAATTTTAATCTCAGAAGAGTTTTAGTCAAATCATGATAATTGTTAGAGGGAGGAATGATAAATTCTATATATTTAGCATTAGTTAGGGGGCAATTGGATAATGAGCAGTCGTTTTAGTCCCAACATATTATTATTCACCACTGGCTTTTCAAATACTTCAAATTCGGAAAGAACACTTTCGTAGGTCGACATGTTTAGTCTAGAAAATCGCGTTTAGTGCGTCGCTTAACAACGTTTGCTCCGGCTTGTTTTAGCAGTCCTCTTTCGTTTTCGGCCCGTCCCGCTTTGAGTGTTGACGAACCGGTCCACGCCTTTATGTAGTAGGGAATTTATAGATTGTTTGACATTTCGTTTTAATCGATTCTCGAGGTGATATTCCGGGGTTTTGTGCATCGCTAATTACTCTACTCGTTAACCCAACAGCTTCGGACGCTAAAGTACTAATGGCCGGCCTAATAAAGGTGTAATTTTGCGCAATAAAGAATTAAAGATACCGCCAACACTAAAACGACCCCCCGATTGGAAAACGTTTGCGTGTAAAGCCGGAAGGGACGATCCTCTTTGGAAATACAGAGTGTATCTATTAGGCACCATTGCTCCTGTTCTTTTGACGTCGACGCCTAAAAAACAGTTTAATATATACTTTTACCCACATTAAACGGGATATTTTCCCCGTAATCGGATTCAATTCAATTTCAATTTCTTGTATATCGCTAGTTGAAATTGATAAAAATCGATATTATAAATATTTCCTTTTTCTCCTCGTCTAGCAGCGAAAAAGCCGACATTTTTATGAAACGTAGCGAGGGGCTTGACCACCACCCACTACTTGTTGACGGATAATATTGGTATAAACAAACATGGCATCGACGCCTCTCATGATATCCGCGGGTAATCCGAAGTCTCGTTATTGATATACCGATCCAACTGATTACTACTAAAACCCAGCAATCGTCCCAGTCCTCGTCCGGGTGTTGTTTTGGAAACAAAATTGAGACCGTATCGTTTTATTTTTGAAACCGTCACGGTTCCGTCTACATTCTGCGTAAATTTTAGACTTTTTCTTTGCGTCGGCGACATGGCTTCGCTCATAGCACTTAAAACATCGCTAATATGATAGTATACCCCCGGAAGGAATCTCGCACGCGTAATTGTCAACTCGTTTGCCTTGAGACCCGGGTACATACGGTTGGCCAGCATAGTCGGGATCTTCTGAAATCTATCCACATCGTATTCGCTAGTCCAAAAATTATTATTAGCTGTCAATGTCATTGATCTTAATCGGGATTTACCCCCCTAGTAGCACTGCCGACGTGGGCCTACATGGTCGGCTTTGGTGTGTTACCGACGAGTTGGTAAAAAGTCACTAATAATTCGGGAGAGTAATAGTTTTGAAAGTCACGAAATGTCCGCCTGGAGGGACGACGCCCCCGCGGTTTTTACTACTGTTTTGAGCTCTACTATAACGACTGTTGGCCGACTATATGTCGGCGTCATTATGCCTACCTAAAACCGCACTCAATCCGACGATTTCGCGGCTTTTTAGTATAGGAACGGTAAATCGTTGGTAA